>JAHBCN010011513.1:0-17500 GCA_019359885.1 Listronotus oregonensis
GCCATCTAAGTTCCAGATGACATAGTTCTAAGCCAACACCCCTGCAGAACCAAAACAAATAAATGAACGAATGCGGCTGTAACGAATAGATCTCAAAATGAATCTAGCAAAAACTAAAATAATGAAAAACGAACTGGTAGACGAGCAAGAAATTCTAATAAATGAAAAAAACCCAAAATCTAAAAATAGTGGTAGAATACATATCCTGAGCCACCCAAACAAAAAAGGGGATCCCTCTAAGAAATCAACCGAAAAATCAAGTGGATGGAAAACAGTTATATTTAATCCAAAATGCCATCCACAAAAAAAAGATTTGACAGTTATACCAGTTAACCAGGGGGAGACCAGCCCTTAAAAGATATTTCAAGAAAATTGGACACCCGAAAAAATGGAACGCAAAGCGGCAATAAGAAGAGAGACCCAAGGAATAGAGTGGATAGAAAAACCCATATTTTAAAAAAAAAAAAATTTTAAATATAAATAAAAAAAATAATAGATGGACCACCAAAATTACAACATGGTACCCACGGGGCTTTAAACAGACTTAGAAGAAGACCACACCTGAGTTGGGATATTAGAAAACTCGCAGGAACAAATTGGACACCCGTATAGCCAACAATAGAGAAAATGGGTTCACTGAAGACAGGTATATGGATATGTAAGGGAGGTACACCACAATTGGAAATGGTTAAAAAAAGTGGAATGATGATGATGATAAATTAATTATATATATATATATATATATATATATATATATATATATATATATATATATATATATATATATATATATATATATATATATATATATATATATATATATATATATATATATATTATATATATTTTTAATTTGAAGTAAAGGACCGATACCTACCCAAAATAAAGTGTAAAATATCTTTAAACAAAAACAATCAGAGCAAACACCCAAAACAACAAAAAGTTTGGTTATATTGAAGGAACTTAAAGCAATTTAGTTTTAGAAGGCCGAATTCTAAAAAAAGTAACGAATAAGTTGAAAGCAAATGTAAAAATAAAAAATGTAACACAAAGTTTAATAAACTTTATTGACTATAAAGTTTAGTATTTTAGTCTATTAGCATATAAACTATACCAGTCATAGTTGGTAAACTTTTTTACATAAAAACTATCCTTGTTCATTTAAATGAAAAAAAAAATACTACGGAATTATAAAATCTAAAAATTTTAAATGACTTTGTACAAATATATACCCAAAAAATTATTATATTGAAAATGCGTACTGTATATTTTTTTACCTACAAATGAAATATACATCTAACTTATACTCCTTTTTTTTTACAACTCCAAACAAAAATGAACTGAAAATTTGACGGACCGGATCAGTCGCTTAACGCATTGCACGTCTTATGTTTGCGCCATTTTTTAATGGGTGGGGGTACCACAACTGTTTCTCTCCCCTTTTCTATCCTCATTGGTAGGGGTGCGCTTTATCAAAAATTCCATAAAAAAATCGTGATATTTTAACACTACATAAGTTAATAATACCTGTCAGCCTATTTTAATAAAGATTATTACTTTGACGTCATAAATAGTGGCTTTTAAGCTGTCGAAAAAAATTAATATACTTATCAATAAAAAATGATAAAATAATCTATTTGTGTTTGTCAGGAAAGATGCGATATTTTCATAATATTGCCAACTTTTTGGCATTTTACGAATCCATAGTACCAGGCAGAAAAGATTAAAATTCAGCAATTGCTTAATTGCCATTTTTTCAGATATTGTTGCATTTTGATAGGAGAAATTGACATTACCACACATGTGATAAAAGAATAACTTTATTTTGAAATAAAATTAAACCTATGTTTTGATGTTTTTTTTTTAATAGAATTATTTGGACGTATAAATAAATATAGCACGTCCTTATTTAGAACTATTTATATCTGATAATATTTTTTTAATGAAAAATA
Source organism: Listronotus oregonensis (assembly GCA_019359885.1). Lineage (NCBI taxonomy): Eukaryota > Metazoa > Arthropoda > Insecta > Coleoptera > Curculionidae > Listronotus > Listronotus oregonensis. Next base: position 1,953 of record JAHBCN010011513.1, read on the forward strand.
TTTATTTCTGAAATATATGTAGTGATAAAAATTTAAATAATGTTTCCATTGTTTTAGGGACCTATACGAATATTGCATGTCGCCTACAAGGAAGAAAGATGACATCTGTCACAATACCCTCAAGCACTGGTCCACTACATGGAGGTTACTCTTCAGTACAGGAAGAAATATCAAACAGCGAATCAGATTTCGAGCTAGCCAGAAGTTCAAAAAGGTGTTTAAGCTTACCTTCAACTTCGGATTCTTGCAAGAAACGCAGAAAACAGTCTACCCCAATAAGAATCTATAACTCGGAGCCGGAATCCACTGTAGAAAATACTTCCATTTCTGGACCAAATTACTTGGAAGCAAAGCCAGCAGAATCCAGTTCACCTGAAAATATCGATTTAAGATGTCCCGCGTGCCAATTAGGATTTGATACTGATGAACAAATTCAAAATCATATAGCTTGCGAACATCATTCTGGCGAGTTCAAACGCGAGCCTGATGATGATAGAAGAACCAGTACGCCCTCGACGCCTTTTGTGGACACCCCCCTATGCTTGACAATGCCAAGACCTGAAATTCAGTGGACAGGGGAGTTACACAGCAAAGACTGGATGAACCCTAACGTGCAGGGTATGCCATTTAGCAACACGAATCCTGTATTTATGGCTATGTCACAGTTTAGTCAGCCTGACAACCTGCAGATGAAGCCTATTCGAATCTTTAATCCCGACGCCTATTGCGACTTATGTAACAAAGAATTTTGTAACAAGTATTTTCTAAAAACACACAAAGCCAATAAACATGGAATTTACACAGACGTTACAACTAACGAACAGCAACTGCCAAATACTGTCAACATTCCATCATTTACGACAAATATAAACATGAAACTACCTACCTCCGTGCCAAGTGTAGATGTATCAGTAAAAAATGAACCAAAAACTTCAACAACTGTTCTGAATCCATATAGTGTAGTTTTCCCCTGTTCGTTTTCCAATAAATTTTCGAAACAGACTCTGCCGGTTTTGGCCGATAGTGAATCGAACGAAGTCCAAAATCCCGTTTCGGTTCCGACCTCCAACGGTCCCTCGTCTTCTAGTGAAAGTGATAAGCTGGTACCGGAAGACCAAGCGACCGAAATATGTTCTAGTCCTAGTAATACACAAACCGAATCTACCTCAGCTAAAAATGATTCCGACGGAAACATAATTTATTATGATTCTCTTAAAATGTCTCCTAGTCAGTCTAGTCGAGAGTTAGATCTCTCAAATCGCCTTAAAAAAATTGGCGTTATGAATCCTAAAGCTTTTTGTGAAATATGCAACAAAGAATATTGCAACAAATATTTTTTACGTACGCATAAGATGAAACGTCATGGAATCTACATTCCCGATGATAGAGATCCCAAGATGGATGGGGTGAGCAACAACTCATGGCCCTCTAGTGTACAAACTAGTCCTTTAAACCTTATCGTTACCGAACAGTCTCCCTTACACGACCGTAGAACTACCTCACCCAATGATATCAGCTGCGAGATATGTGGTATTAGATTTCAAAATGCCAGCTTGTCTCAGTTACACAATTTTACTGTTCATGGAAAAATGACCTCCAAGGAGTCGGATAACCAATTGGAAAGTACTTTTGGTATATCTAGTGACGAATCAAAGAAGTCCTCAGACATTAGCAAAATAACAGGACAAGAAAAATCTATAAACGCTGAAGCTATAAGTGAAGATCTCCAGAAATTACAAACTATGATTTTACAGTTAAACGATTTGGATGTTACGAAAGTATCGACAACATGTAATTCGTGTAACAAAGAATTTGAAAATCGTTTTTATTTACACGCTCACATGGTGACAGAACACGGAATGCTTCTTGAAGATCCTACAGATTTCGAAAAAAGTGGGGACTCTGAAAATAGCAACAATAACACTCTTTGTGATTTGTGCGGCAAGGATCTCCAAAATGCTGAGGAAATGAAGAAACACATTTTGGAAGCTCATTCGAATATATCATCTGCTTCTCCTAGTAATAAAGAAGAGTATAGTAACGAGCTTGCCTCCCCAGATAAGGTAGCTAATAGAATGTTTATGTCAGCCAGTAGTATTCCTGAAAGAAGACTTTCAGTAAACGTGACTCCCACCAGTAGCTACTGTGAGATTTGTAACAAAGAACTTTGTAACAAATATTTTATGAAGACGCATATGCAGAGAATGCACGGCATTGAGATTGAAAATGGAGCGCAAATCGGTGGAGTCGTATGTGATATTTGCAACAAGGAATTGTGTAGCAAATATTTCTTACGCGTACACAAACACAACACCCATGGTATTGTGGAATATGGCGCCAGTCTTCTTCAGCCCAGAAAAACTGAAGGAGAAGCGCCTTCGCAACCAGCTATTTCAACTCCGGAACCCGATCCAGCATTAAAACCTGGAGATCTAGCTGATCTGAGTCACAGATACTTTACCCATTTTACAGAAGTATGTCCGATTTGCAGTAGAAGATTTAGAAGCACGAAATGGCTTAAAGCTCATTTGATAAGCGATCACGGCCAAGCAGGTGTAGAAAATGGTCTGAACTCGAGCAGCAACTACAGCAAACCTTCGGCCAAAATTCAAAACCTTCCAAAACTATCAAAACCGAACGAGCAAGCCCGAATTTAAAAATTCCTAATGGAGGCCATGATTTAACGCCAAAAAATGTGGGAATTCAAAATGTGTTATCAAGTATTTTTGGATCCGACGACATAAACGCCAAATCTTATCAATGTTCCTATTGTCCATTTACTTCACCACTACTACCATTATTATTTATTCACGAAAGATCTCACACAATTAACGAAAATGTTCCTCTTAAATGTCCAGTATGTCCTCAGTCATTTTTGGAGAGGGAATTATTTCAACGTCACATGTACACACAGCATCCATTTCTACCCCTTCCGCCTTTGTTCAACGGTCATACAGATATAAATAAAGAACTTCAGTCTCAGGAAAATCTTGAACAAGAAGGACGTGTCCAAGCTAGTGTAAAATTAGAAGACGGCATGGATCAAAACAAGTTTCAACTCTCGAAATTGAAACAAATAACGCCAAAAATCAGCGTCGCCGAATTGCCGATGGAAGTGAGCCAGTCCCTTAAAGATGTTGCTAAGAAATCGCAGCTACCCGCCACCTACGCACTGCCACAACATAGTCCTGAGGCTGGACAAGAAGAGAACTCTTTGGGATCTCCTGGGTATGTGATGCAAGCTTTTTTATTAGAGGACTCTGCCTCCGAACGTAGAGTCGTGCCATCTGTTGTTTTCCTACCTATGCTTCAAAAACAACCGCTCCCTTGACTGTTACTTTTACCCTTACCCCGGCCTAACCAGACCCTATCTATCTAGTCTAATCAAATAAGATTTTTAAATCAAAAATATACACTTGTCACTTTTTAAACTTTGCCTTAAAATAATAATTACTCAATATATTTTTTTAATTTCTGTATGCAGTATCCACCATATGCCAAAATTCATATATTTCTTATAAGAAAAATGTTAAAAAACGTATTTAAAAAAAATGTTTTATGGTGACGCAGAATTTTTTGCTGTTACTGTATATTTAACTGAATAATACTGCAGATACAGGGTAAACAATACAAAAACTAACAGTAATTTCTGTTCTCTTTAATTTTTGAAACCTGGCTGCTTATTAAAAAAAAAACATCCCTGGTATTTATCAAAAAGTGTGGGTTCTGCATAAAATCAATAATTGCGTTTATTAAAATTTGTCATAAAATAACAAAAAATCTTTGATTAAAAACATGTATATACAGGGTGATTGGTTAAGCGTGGCGATCGACCGTATATCGAAAACCGATTGAAAAGAAAAAAAGTGCTAAAATTTTTAACTCTTATGGAATCCCGTAAGTTCGACTGGAAATGCAACATTAGGGTGATTTTTTTTTGCAAATATATATTTTTTTCGATCCCATCATGAAATTTTGTTGAAAATACCCCAAAAATAATCCCTGAAAGTTTCAGCTCTTAATATTATTATTAAGTACTCGTCCAAAGCGTGTGAAGATTTTTCATTTAAAAAACACGTAAACTTTGATCCTTTTTTTTTTAATTTTATAAATAAGTAGCATTTTATGTTATCGTCTCGCTCAAAGACGGAAATTTTTTGAGAATTAAATGCTCTACAAAAGTGTCCATTGCGGCAAAGTCGCAACTCACACCGGCAAGGTAGTACGGGTCACTAAACCTAATTTTTTTATAAAATTCTTGTTTTTCTGTCATTTTCTCATAAATGACAGGAGCTAGACAAAAAAGGTAATTTTTGTCTAGCTAGTATAATTTGTGAAAATTTAATAGTAAAATTAATTAAAGGCCTAATATCTCAAGAACTGTTGGTCTTAGCGATTCGATTATTAGGACCTTTTTTGTAGAAAATTAAATTTTCAACAACTTTGTTATTCATCTTTTTTGTGTAGCTCTTGTCATTTATGAGAAAATAACAGAAAAACGAGAATTTTATAAAAAAATAGGTTTAGTGACCCGTACTACCTCGCCGGTGTGAGTTGCGACTTTGCCGCAATGGACACTTTTGTAGAGCATTCAATTCTCAAAAAATCCCGTCTTTGGGCGAGACGATAACATAAAATGCTGCTGAGTTATAGAAATTAAAAAAAAGGATCAAAGTTTACGTGTTTTTTAAATGGAAAATATTCACACGCTTTGGGCGAGTGTCATAAATTTATGCAAAAAGCAATATTTATTGTTCTAGAAGCTATAAATCCCCTTAAATAAAGGATTAGCTACCCCCCTAATTTTTGCAAACTCTTTATTTTATAAAAAATTTTAGCAATTTGCTGAAGATTGAAAAGTAACGGAATAAAAATAACTACGGATTCCAGAGGCCAAAATACGGAATCCCGTCACTTCTTGAAACTCTTTATTTTTTGGAGATTATCGGCAATTTGCAAGAAGCAAAACTGACGAAATTATAAGACAAAAATACTTCGGAAACCATTGCATGCAAAGAACTGACAATTTTTTTATTGGGCGGTAGCAATTTATCCTTTTCTCGCACTTGCGTAATGCAAAAATAAGGGGGCTAGTTAACCCTTCATTTAAAGGCAAGTTTATGAACAGAAAAAAAATTGAGCGCTTATACGTTACATTTTATTAATTCCTGTTAAAATTACAGGTGTTTAAAAACGGGATGATTTTAGGGTCACGCTTTCCTTTTTACTTTTATATTTTTCTGGTTTAAAATTGAAGCAAAATAGCATCCATACTTAGTTTTCATAAATGACGCAAATCATAATAACTTTTTCTTTTACCATGAAAAAAATGTGACTATTTTCCATAAATAAAAATTTACACAATTCTATTTTTATTTAAAGACATCAGACAATGCGTTATCTAAAAATAATTGATTGCTAGACTTTTCTAATCACACTGTACATAATAATAAATAAAAAAATATGTTTATTTTCCAGGCAAGTAAAATATTTACCTTATGATGTGACAAGAAGTGTATTTAATTCGAATTATTATGTTTAATTATATTTTTAGTGGGATTTAATTTATTATCAGTATCAGGATTTAACCTTATACACAGAAGCCAAACATTAATCATTTACAGTGGCGGCTCTTGAGTTTTAAAATTTTTTATCTAAAATTGAGACACCTGACCCACACCAAAAATATACCAGATGCTCTTGGCCTCAAGGGGAACCTTGGTAAAAAAATTAACCGCAAAGTTAGCCTATTTTCTCACCCTTGCAGGAGACCTTAAAAAAATCCTAAAAATATTCTGCATATGTCAAATTATTGGTAATGAAAAATCAAGATGAGCATATTTTTTGATTTTTCGAAAAAGGTCGAAAAACACCCCTATTTAAGGGTTGATATGATGACGCAAAACTAAAATATATGAATAATATCAATAAGATGAGTATTGTATTTTTATATGTATAAAATAAAATCTTACCAATAGAAAATAATTTATTTTCTAATAATAAGGGCGTAATATAGTTAAAAAGTACCCTTAAACTAGCTGAGGGGTCTAAATCATCCTCTAAATATGAAAAAAATCATAAATTACTTAAAAAATTAGGAAAAACTATTATTCTAAATTATTAGAAATTTAAATGGTGTACTTTCCACTAGTATCTATAAGAAAACCACCCCGGCAACGAAGGGGTAAACTACCACCGAACGTGATAACATACGAAAATATCATAACGATATAAAAAAACTGCCGAATTCTTTATATTAGTTCTTACTATTTTCAGGGGTGGTTAACCCCCTTGTTACAGGGGTGGTTTTTAAATAGATGCTAGACGATTTGAATTAATAGTTATTTAAAATATCCTAGCAGTTTTTCCTATAATTTTTAAGTAATATTGGATTTTTTTCATATTTCGGGATGATTTGGCCCCCTTGCACAGAATTCTTGATTTTTACACCAAATTGGCACACAATATTTCACAAACACCTTTTAAAAACTTGTTTTTATATTTATTTTACATCTTTTTCCATTTAATTGCAAACCTCCACTTTCACACGCCCCAACGTGGCCGCAACCATGTATACACTAGGGGTTTTATAAACAAATATGGCTGCTGCCTTTGAACTTGAAAATTCGCAATTTATTGGAAAAAAGGTGTAAAATAAATAAAAATTCAAGGTTTTAAAAGGTGTTTATAAAATATTGTGTGCCACTATAGTGTAAAAATCAAGAATTTTGTACAAAAAAAAGAGGGAATATAGTGACAATAAGGTTAGTTTGATTTTCAACTTTGATGATGAATATCTTGAAAACGAAACGTTGCCAAAAAAATATTTTTTCGGATTTGTAATTAAAAATCTTGGAAGAAGAGGCAACTTTCGAGACAATTACCTATTTCAGTTTTGCGTCATCATATCAACCCCCAACCAATTAGGGGTGATTTTCGACATTTTTCGAAAAACCAAAAAATATGCTCATCTTGATTTTTCATTGCCGATATTTTGACATATGCAGAATATTTTTAAGATTTTTTAAAGGTTGGCAAGGGTAAGAAAATAGGCTAAAAATATGCTGTTTTTGCGGTCACTCTTTTCAATTTGAAATTTGCAAAAAAGTAGATTTTTTGCAGCGCCCTAGACAAAAAAAATTGTTTTAAAAGCAAATCCTTTATTTGCATTTTTTTGTGAATTTGTTTAAATTTTATCGTGAAATTCCAAATTTTGCAGAAATATCTGAATGTTTTTGAAATTAGACGCATCTAAATATTGGCAGAAGACAATAGGCTATTTGACTGATTTTAAAAAATCGTTTTAAATTATTCTTTGGTACCTAACAAACACAATACATTTTATATTTCTGGGAAATCTGCTGTATTTTCCATAAAACTCAATGTTAAAGTTTAAATTATAAAATTCGCGCTAAAAACGCTGTCTTTGTAGTGGCGTCGACATATGTTTCTCGTGACGTCATATGCAAGTAAACAAGTTAACGAGTGCAACTACAGTGAATTTCGTTAATAATTTCTCAATTTAGTGGCTAAAATAGTATATAAATGGTGTGTAGTGCCACAATGTACCAAAACTTCTCTGAAAACACCATAAAAAAATGTTTGTATCTGTCCCAACAAATCCTAAAAGGCGAAAACAGTGGTTACAATTAGCTTAAAGAGATCCAAAGAGCTTTGTATCGGATTCAAATATTTTTATATGTAAAAATCACTTTAATGTAACTATAAAAATACTTTAAATACCTACCGATTTATATACAACAAAATATTGCCTTTAGATAACTTATAAACACCCTAAGGTATAACCTAACTTTTGAATTAGAATGATTTTGTTTGTTCTAGAAGTTAAATACCTAGTACGTTCTCTTTTTATACTTAACGATATTTTTATTAAATTCCAGATGGAAACTGATATAGTAAATTACAGCTGGACACTTTTTCAATTTGTCTCCCCTAAGACATGGTACTCCTTATATTTCTACACTCCATAAACATAACCTACAATAAGATTTTGAGAAATACTGAATGATAAACACGTAAATAAATAATTCTTTAAAGGTACTTACACAGCTTTTTTTACATTTTTGAGTTCTGCAGCATAGTAGTCAGCGTTATTTTTAAAGAAACGCACAATCATAAATACGTCTTATCTCAGGTAGGTTTCTGTTATCGGCTTGCACAAAATTTATGTCCATTTTGAGGGACGAAACGGATACTTATATTATTTGAAATATGTTTTTTATATTAAATGGTCAAGAAACAGTTATTTAGATAGTTAAAGATTGAAAATAACACCTGAAAACACACAACACAAAGCTTGTAACATTTATTTACTTGCAAGTGACGTCACCAAAGTTGTAACCAATCACAGAGCGTTTCAGTCGCTAAATTAATTTCAAAAATATTTGAATTTAAATACGTATATTTTGCAATAAATATGCATATTTTACTTTATATTATAGAGAAATATGCTTCTTTATACTGTTATCTGATAGGATGACCACAATTTAAAGCTTATTTTCAATGGTGGCAAATAGCCTATTGCCGAGTGAAAAAATTTCAACCGGGTATGGTTTTTAGAAAAACATACATAATTTTGCGAAATTTGGAATTTGACTACAAAATGTGAGTAAATTTACGAAAATAAAGAGAATTCGCTTTTGAAACCAAAATTTTTCCCAGAAGCGTTGCAAAAAAAAAATTCAAATTCCAAAATATGTTTTTTTTACCAAAATGTTCCCCTTGAGGCCAATGGCATTTGGTATATATTTGGTGTGGGTCCCATGTATTCATTTTTACATAAAAAATTTTAAAAATCCTAAAGCCGACCCTGAATCGTTATAAATTTTGTACAAAATATATTTTTTTAATGATGTATACCTTTTCAAAAATAGATTTAATGCAAAGAACTGGGAATATCCAGTTTTAAGTTAATATTATTATTTTGTGATGTGATACGTTTACGTAGATTACTACTTGATGAATCCTAAACTGACTGATAACGGGGTAAAGTTTTGGAGGGCGTCAAAATAAATTATAAAAAAAACAATCAATTTTCTGCTACCGCTGTAATAAAGATCTTACTTGGTCAGACTTATCTCGCGTAGTTTTTATGTAGATGTGTTATATTTTTAGAAACAAATTGATGGCGATTCCACGACACCTGTGATTTTTATTATTTTTAATTTTTACGTATAATTATTGTATAATCATAAAATATATTATAAAGTAAGCGTATTCCTATATTTGCAAAGTCACCTCGTATATTACGAGGAACATATGAGCACATATTTTTATGCAAATACAGAAAGACTGAGTGAAATTTTATATATGATCTGTTGATTTTCACTTAAAATATATCGGATAAATGATGTTTTGTACGATAGAAAGCTTTAGGTGATGTTTAAAGAAGTTCCTATTTTATATCTCGATATAAAAGTACTATATTAGTTCACAAAAGAATATGTATGTATTAAGTTTATAGATGTAGCTTGCTCAACAGTCAGTTAAATAACAAGAGACATCTTTATTATCTTAAGCGTAGCTACTTTTAATAAATAATAATCATTTTTATAGTGTGGGAGCTGGAGGGGTGAAAAAATATACTACTATCTGCCCATTTTATTAAATTTCGTTAGAGACGTGTTTTTTAATAACAAAATCTTGGACTTCCATTGTATTTATTTGTTAATTGATACACACCGTTTTTTGTTAGTGATGTATTTCCAACAGTTTTCATAAAATGTTTAAGGAACACGCAATTAAAACTGCCCAATCAAACCAAAGTTTGGATACGATATGTTGACGATACTTTTATTGTATGGACAGGTAATAACGAAGAACTTAAAGGTTTCTTAAAACATCTAAATTGCCTACGACCTTGTATGAAATTCACAATGGAGAAGGAGCAAAATTCGGTCTTACCATTTCTCGACGTTCTAGTCGCGAATAAGTATGATATTAAAACCGCATTTAAATCTCAAAGTTCTTTAAAAAGTATTCTTACTAAGACGAGACCGGACAACAGTGTTTCAAATAATGACTGTATCTACCAAATTCCATGTAAATGTTGTAAGGTATACATCGGGGAAACAAAAAGACCACTTGAAATTAGAGTTAATGAACGCAAAAAACATCCGGAACGAGGTGAAACGTCGAAGTCAGGGATTGCCGAACACGGTTGGTCAAAACAACACCGCATACAATAATCGGAAGCAAAAATTATTCATAAGGAAACCCACTGGAAATAAAGAAAATTTTAAGAAGCTGTAATAATTTTAAACAACCAAAATGTATTTAGCAAGTTTAATATTAATATTCCGAATATCTGGCAGCCGTTACTGAAACGTGAAAAGTCGGTCAAGCTTTGGTGAACAACGGATAGTATATAAGTCAAAGCTTTCAAGAATAGTTTTTAGTTATCAATTGAAAACGGTTGGAGATACATCACTTACCGAAACGTTGTGTATCAATTAACAAAGGAAGACAATAGAAGTCCCAGATTTTGGTGTTATTGAAACCATAACATTGTCTAAAACTTTCAAGGAAACGTAACATTGCTGCCAATTACAACAATGTTATTAACAACAAAAAAATGTACTTGTCTCTTACGGAATCTAATTCAATGACTATTATTAACTTTTGTACTTCTTCCAGCTCCCGGACTAATACTTTTTTTTATATACGTGGCTAATTTTTCGAATGAAACAAACTATGAAAAGTTCGCTACGTATAGTTAACCAAAATCAAAATTTGTACGCTTCAGTCTATTTTGTTGTGTGTTGTATGTTTAGGAAAAAAAGTTGTCTCTATCAAGAATCTTATATTTCACATACTCCAATCGACTCAGTTAAGGGTGCTAATAATTTTTTTACACACAAATGATTTTTAGTAACTTAAAAAATGAAAAGGTTCTGGATTGCTTGGCTAGATTATGTAATATCTTTGATATAACGACAGAGTAGGTACCTCAAAGTGGTCGCTGGTACACACCACTATAGGAAAATTTAATTTTTTATAAATACAGTTATCTTAAAAATATTTTGAATAATATATCGTTGATCTGGAAAAAAAGTGATGTAACTCAAAAAACTCAGTTTGGAAAAGATGGCAAACAAAAAATCCGAGATTTTAAAGGTGTGATTTTTAAATTATTTTATTTTAATTAAACAAATTTTTATGTATTTTTTTCCCTCGTTACTTTTTCTGGAATAAAACAACATAAATAGGGTATCTTTTAGAGTTATGTTGTTTTTTCTTACATATTAATCAGTAATCTAGTCGAGAAGTGTGTTCCCTGCGAAAAATAGTTTGAAGCTTCGAAAAATATGAGCGTTAACTCATTCGACGTGGAATGCAAATCTGAGAAAGGCATTTTGAAGATTTTTTTGCCAATAAAAATTGCAGTTGTTATTTCCAAAAAACGAAATGAAAAAACCATTTTGATATTTTATGATAACTCAAAAACCATAAAAGATGGCGAAAATATCAAAAGAGATTCTTAAAGATGAGGAAATTTCCGATAGAAAAGTCCAGCTTCCGGAGATCTATCTCCATTATTTATTTAACGCTAAAAATGGGTCTCCGCGCGACATTTTTGGTTGCGCGCTCGGCGTCAAAACCAAGTAGGTCACACTAAATATTTTTAGGGTATTAATTAATTATTAAAAAATTTTAAAAAATTATGGTGTATTCAGAACACTTCAAGAATTTGTTCCCGTTGAAAAATAAAATTTTAAATTTGACAAGATTTAAAAAAGTTTTCTTTGCTTTTTAATAAAAAAATTAAAAATTTGTTAAATTTTTTTGGATTTTTTTTTTTTTTTTTTTTTTTTTTTTTTTTAATAATATTATAAAATTTTTTTATTATTTATATATATATATATAAAAATTTAATAATATATATATAAATTATTTTTTAATTTATATAATTAAAGAAAAAAATAAATCCAAAAAAGTTTTAAAAATTTTAATCCTTTGTTTAAAATTATTTTTTTAATTTTGACAAAAAATGAAAAATCGGAGTAATATCGAGCTATCGCTCATATTTTTCGAAGCCTTTTAAGAATTTTCGCAGGAAACACATTTCTCGACTGTCTACAGCAGGTTAACTGAAACTTACACAAAGATAGTCACAACAACAAAAGAGTCACTTTTCTGATAAAAATCCTGAAATTAATACCGTCAAATTTTGTCTTGAGTAGTCATATTTTGTCCTAAGTTGATTTGTGACTTTTTTCGTGTGGCGGCGAGAATAGAATCTCAGTGGGGATGAAAAAGACTAATAAGTTATGTAACTTTTTCAAAATTTTCTTTGTCTTTTTGGACTTATGTTTTTTTTTTTCCAGAGTGACGATATACAAAATTTAACTTTACTTATTTTTATGACGGTTATACCGAAAAATGCGTAGTAAGACCTCCCTAGCATAGACCATATTAATATTGATTTTTAATCTTGTTAGTTGTTATAATACAGCGGCTCAAACAACTTTTATTCTTTTGCAAGGCATATTATGTGTGTTTGTTTCGCTTCAAAACACCCAGATTTTTTTAAGAAAAATTTATAGAAAAAAGGACCCATAAGAGAGCAATGTTTCAAAAAAATTCAATTAAAATTTGGCTAAATTTTGCTTATCGACTTTGTTATAGAAAGCAGACTGTTTTACACAATCAAAAAATGGAATATATGGCGTTAATAAAGGTCGTAGATATGGCGTCATAGACCATATTTTTAAATAAAACCCCTGTATAATAATTTTTATTCAAGAAATTTTAACATATCTGTTCTGATATATCCGAAACCAAAATTTAAATGGTTTTTGAAGCACTGACTTCTAAAAAAGCTGAGGTTTTTCGCAGCGGCGTATTTTACAAAAAAAAAACTAGATAAATTAATAATATGCGCAGGGCACATATTAATACTAAAATCAAAATTTTGAATTATATTTTAAACTTTTGTACTAATAAAGTTAAATAAAAAAATGCAGGGTACCAAGATTTAAATTGCATGTACAACAATTTTATTTAAGAGAACAATAACAAATAAATTATTTAAAAAAAATAAGGAACCAAAAAATTTCTCACTTAATTATTTTGATCTTTTTAAAGTCATCATCCACATTATTTTAGGACAATTTTTGTGTGTTAATGCTAAAAACACAACATTTATAATTCAGAACTTCAAAAAAAAAAATAAATATGTAAATGCTTGGTACTACTAAAAAATTGTAGTCTCAATTAAAAATTTTAAAAAAATTAAGAGCTTGGGGCTATTATTTTTAATTAATTAATCACAGCTATATATATATATTATGTGTCGTGTATAATTTTTTAAATAGTAAATTATAAAATTATTTATTATAATATTTTATTATATTAAATTAATTAAATATTTTATTTAATTATTATTTAATTTTAAAATTGCCATTTTTAGGGTTTTGTAGATTAATTATATTTAAAAGAAACAAATTTTGAGCCAAGGCTACCAGAGGGGATCAAAAGGTCTTTTGATAGAAGATTACGATTATCATTAAATTTAATTAAATTTTGTCATCTTGAGCTCTACCGGTCCTTGAAGTTTCTAAAATTGGCCATTTTTGGTTTGTAAATTAACTCTAAATAAATCATATACAATTTTGAGCTACGGCTACGCAAGAGGTATCACAAGTTGCGTTTTGATACAGAGATTAGAATTATCTTTAAATTTAATTCAATATTTGTCATCTTGAGGCCTCTACCAGTCTTCGAAAATGGAAATTTAAGTGACTTTTAGAAAAATAAGAATGCCGGTAGAGCCCTCAAGATATTTATTTATCTTTTTATCTTTTTTTTTATGGTAACCTACAACTTATAACGCAACTTTTGAGGGGTCTTGTGTAACGAAATTTAAAAATAAAATATTAGGGAAACCTTTTAAAATATATATATATATATATATATATATATATATATATATATATATATATATATATATATATATAAAAATAAATTTATTTGTGTACAAAAAGTAAAATAAAATATTTTTAAAGAAAAAATGCCAATGCCACTAAAGCTATCCATGATAGCTCAGCACTATCATGTATCTTGTAATTGTTTTCCCTTTTTTTTAATGTAAAACTGCATATTTTCCATATTAAAAATGGATATTAAATTATGCCTTTTAAAAAGTTTTCAATAATTGTTTAATTTATTTTCTGGTCAACAATAATGTACTACTTATCTACAACAAATGATTTAAAAGTTAGCTGGGAGGTGTCTTACTTTATATCCGCACGGTATATAAAAAAAAAACATAAAAGAACTACCAAAAAAAAATTGGATTTTTTAATGTTTTTCTATGTACCTACTTTGGTGTTATCGTGTATAATGTAAAAAAAAGGTTATTAGACGAAAATATAACTGAGTCATTTTTTTCAGTCCACAATAACTCAGGGTTTAGCTGAAACGAGTACAATCAGCCTCATTGGTCCAAGTAGGCTTTTAAAAATGCCTAAGCGGGCCATAGTTTTCCTTCTCTCGAGTTCCTGACTAGTAGTATTTAGAAGTAGGACAATATCTCTTTCTAACAGCCTTTACGAAAACTTCTCGATTATAAAATCTAAAAAACTAACGAATTTAATTCGGTGACGACTTCAGGTTAACAAGCACGAAAAGTAACGTACATTTGTATTAAGAGGGCATTTTAAAAAAGAGGACGAAAGAATTATCAGCCAAATATTTTTTCTACGTTTACAAATTTAATCTGGTAATTTTAATATTAAAAGGGAAAAACTTGTGTATTTATAAATTTCAAAGTATATTATCAAAATGTTGTTAAATGATAAGTGTATGACCTGAATTTACTTATTTTTTATAATCACTACATGTCAATAAATAAGTATCTCCAATCGTTTTCACCTAAACACATCTAGAGATACTTACGAGTGTAAACATATTAATTATACATAATATTTACAGTGAAAATTTAAGATTTAGGTTTCATTTAACAAATACAAGAACCTTCAAAAAGGTCTTCCATATCACTTTTTTGCCTTCATTGTACTGGGTGAGAAGGAAATCAAAGCCTTTTATTTTCTTAAACAAAAAGATAACGCTTTTAAATTTGACGATTATACAGGGTGTTCCAGAATATGTCGTCAATCTCCCAGAATCTAATAGAAAACTCAAAAATATTATGACAAGTTAAAACTTTTTTCCTACGAGCCTTCCCTACGCAGATACAGGTACTTAAGAAAGACCCTGGAAATATATTTTTTTAAATAACTATTAAAATACTAGACATAATTTAATATTTTTTTAATATGATGGTTACTGGATAAGTCTTTTTAAAATGAACCCATTAAATCATGTTTGGCTTATTTAGTTTACCAGGGACGGACTAGCTCTGACACAATAAAAGCAATTTTTTAACACCCTGTATGATAAAGGCTCAATATTTTTTTTGGATAGCTTTAACCTTTTACTAAAAAAAGGTATTCTTGATTAACATCAATAAAATCAACTGTTTACGAGAAATAGAATATCATGTTTGGTAATTTTTTACATTATAC
>JAHBCN010011513.1:27500-29047 GCA_019359885.1 Listronotus oregonensis
TCTTTTCTATTTAAAATTTGGCACATTTTTTTTATCTTAGTAAGTTAGTCCTTTTTTTCGATTTTTTTTTAAATTGTATTTTTCGGAAACTTGTCTCATAGGCATTTTTTAAATACCGTAACTCGGAATTTCAAATATTATTTTTTTATTTGGAGTTATTTTAATTATTACATTAAATCGTTTAAACGGTTAAAAATAATATTTGAAATTCCGAGGTACGGTGTTTAAAAATACCTATGCGACAACTCGGGTTTCCGAAAAATACCATTTTTTTAAATTTTCTTCGGAAAAAAGGACTAACTTACTAAAGTTAAATAAAATTGTGCCGAAACATTAGTTTAGGTCTGGAAAACCTGTTTCTAAATGGTAAAAAAATTTTAACAAAAATATTTTTATGGAAAAAAATGTCCAAATTTTTGTTTTAATACAAATGGCTTAAAATTTTACACATAGCCATAAAATTAAATTCTAAACAACTTATCCTCATAAAATTTTTCGATATTTTGACAAATAAGGGGACTTTCGGTCAACCGACCTAACAAAATTCAAACCCTTTAGAACATATTCTGCATTTTTCTTTTTTCTTTAAATTTTTGGTTCAACAACAAATCGAAACGAATTTAATTCCATGTTAAAATAAATATTTGACGTTTCGACTGATTTCAGCCTTTATCAATAATTTGTCGTTCTAAAACAATTATACAACTAAGCTTTAATGTTCAAAGTATATATTGTATCATGTAAAATTTTATAAAATTTTGATTTTATCGACTTTCCGAAAAGGTTATTCCAGATATGAATGTAACATTACTTATTTTATTTCTTCACATTTAAAATTATTTTTATTAAATAACTTAAAATTACATGGTTAAAAACAACTGTTTTGCTCAACGAAGTCTTGGATAGAATTAAGACAAACAAACACTTTGTGGCTTTAATATAATTAAAAGGGATGGCGGGAGAGTTTTTGTAAACAAAACGCATCGGCCAACGATTATATAGTTTAGAAAAAAAAAAAAAATTATATATATATATATATATATATATATATATATATATATATATATATATATATATATATATATATATATATATATATATATATATATATATATATATATATATATATATATATATATGTATATATATATATATATATATATATATATATATATATATATATATATATATATATATATATATATATATTTATTGGTTTTTTTGACATGTTATAATGTTAATTTTTTTAAACAAAGGTGGTGTAATAATAATCAATACAAGTATATCGTTTTCTCATCTAAATATACTGTTTTTCTTAAAAATAAAATCGTATATGCAAGAGTGCAAAGACTATTGCAGTCAATAGAAGCAAATTATATTGGTGGATGGACAAATCAATGATTTCTCGTTACTATGAACGTATTATGCTATTTTTCACCCCGCGTGAGTCACCCCTAAAAATGGTAAAATAGAAAGAATTTTTTGGGGTAAAAATCAATTTTGGACCTATTCCTATGCATTTTCGAGGGGGGAAACGCCGAAAATTT
>JAHBCN010011514.1:0-28802 GCA_019359885.1 Listronotus oregonensis
AACGAGTTGCAAGTTATTTGAATTTAAAATCTGTTCTTATAAGCCATAGTTAGCCATGGATACAACCCAAAATTGACTTATGTCAAATATTTATATTTTTGTTTGGTTTCCAAGACGAACCATGGCTAACGCGACTTAACTTTGCCAAACTTTGGGTTGTATTGCTCATGGTTACCTTTTAAACTAACTGAAGCTTTATCGCAAGAAAATTTTAATTATATATATATATATATTTAATAAATAATATATATATATATATATATATATATATATATATATATATATATATATATATATATATATATATATATATATATATATATATATATATATATATATATATATATATATATATATATATATATATATATATATATATATATATATATATATATATATATATATATATTATTGATAAAAGGAAGATTAGCAGAATTTGAATTTTCAATCATATACAGGGTGTCCCATTTAAAATAACGAAGTTGATAGTGATTTGTAAATTTTCCGATCATCATTTGTTTTTCCATCTTACACCATAAAAATCTTCATGAAAAATCCTGCAACTTTCAAATAAACAATTTTTTCTATCTATAAAAATAAAGATTTTAAAGGGGTGCGCAATTATACGGGAAAACCCTGTACATCCTCTTGTGTAGTCATGTTCTGTGTAAAATTATCTTCCTGACAACTAATCATCTGATAAATTGTGGACTAAGATGCGGAGTAAGGATATGTGACCCTTGTAAGATGTTTAGGGCATAGAAATATCTTTGCAGGCACCTGGTGATTTTGATAATTTTTAATACCAAAAGCCCTGGGAATATTCACAGAATAGGGGCCAGCCCATCATGCTTACCAATAAGCAAAAACAATTCTTATAAAACTAGGGTTAATAGGATAAACCATCCTGAGATATAACTTATAACAGTATTCCAAGGCCGATTCAACATTGACCTAAACATCACTATCAAAGTGGAAAGTAGTGAACGAACTTCGGGGAAAAATAACAGAACTGGTAAACAAATATCTTTAGCTCCCAATGAATTTAACCAATTTTTCTGTACTATTGGGGCAAATATTGCAAAAAACATTATTCCTCTAACTAACCCACTAGATTACTTAAAGCACATTTCTGTTTCAGATTAATTTTATCTAATGCCAACTGATGTGAGCGAACTTAAAAAATCTTTTACTGATATAAAAAATAAAAATGCGGTCGGATATGATGATATATCGGTTAGAACTTATCAGCACCTACCAGACCCTGCGTTGGATGCAATGGCCAGTGCTATTAACTTGTCTTTTTCAAGAGGAATTTTCCCTGAATCATTGAAGACCTCAGTTATGATTCCTATCCATAAGGACGGCGACTTGGGGTTTCCTTCTAATTATAGGCCAATATCAAAGATGCCCACTTTGGCAAAAGTAATTGAGAAATTAATGATTAAGCGGATGAAAACTTTTTTGAAAAAAAATAACATATTAAATGTTTCTCAATTTGCTTTCCAAGATAATAGTAATACAAGTGATGCTGTATTTTCCTTTCTTGACAGTCTCTATATACGGCTGAATGACAAGGAGGTGGCTGCGGCTGTTTTCTGTGACTTGTCAAAAGCCTTTGACTGTGTTGATCACGAAATTCTGCTGCGAAAACTTGAGATGTATGGTTTTAGAGGTAATGCTCTGTCTTGGTTCAAGTCATACTTGACCGGACGAATCCAATAAGTTAATGTGCAAGGTTCTGAATCCGATGAGATGGTGGTCTCTGCAGGTGTTCCTCAGGGTTCTGTACTGGGGCCTATATTGTTTTTACTGTATATAAATGATATAGCGTTCTTGAAGATTAGGGGCCGCTTTACCTTATTTGCAGATGACACTACCATCTTGTGGCACAATAGCAGTAGCAAAGAACTGAATAAAACTGTCAGCGAGGATCTTGAAAGAGTAAAAATGTGGTGTGATGCTAACCTTTTGTCATTTAATACATCCAAGACTAATATATTGCACTTTAATGGGGCAATGGCTAATGTTTATATCGACAATAGTTTAATTGCAAACCGTTCCGAGGTAAATTTTTTAGGTATATATATTGATAATAAATTAAGTTTTAAACAACACATTCTTAGTCTCTGTAAGAAATTAGCATCGGGGTGTTTTGTCGTAAGACTGGTTTCTGGCGAACTGAATGTAAATATTGCAGAAAACGGTGTACTTTTCTCTTATAGAGTCCCACCTAAGGTATGGAATAGCGTTTTGGGGAAACTGTAGCCAGTATTTGTTTAATTCTGTCTTTGTGCTGCAAAAACGAGCTTTGCGAAATATGTGTAGAGCTGGTCCTAGGGAGTCCTGCAAACCTTTGTTTGTAAAGCATGGAATATTGACTTTAACTTCCTTATTCATATTGGAGACCGTTTCGTTAATGCATAAAAAATTTGGAGCATCAATAGATGCTATTCATTCTCATAATACCCGTCAGGTGGGAGTGTTGCCGTTACCATTCCCGCGTTCGGGTTTAATCAAAGCATCGCTCTTTTATGGTTCAAAAAAAATGTACAATCATCTGCCGAACGCTATAAGAATGATACAGCCTTTAAAAAAATTTAGAAGGACGGTTAAGTCATAACTACTGAGCAGGGCATATTATTATCTGACTGAGTATTTCAGCGACCGTTTATAAGTATTAGTTAGTTTTAGTTTTATCTTATTTAAAATTTTGACTATTTAAAAATTTTGTTGTTTGTTTTTTTATGTATATGTTTGTTTTTATTTTATTCGAATGTTTGTTTTTATTTTATTCTAATGACAATGACCCGTATGGTATTTTAAATTATTTTTGTATAGCTAGGTAACTCTTTATTGACGATTTTTAAACTTTGTTATTTATTTTTATGTAAATGTTTTTTTTCTACTTCATTACACTGAAATGACAATTATTTTTAAGACACTTTTAGTTAGTTTTTAGTTAGGTAAGCGTATAATTTTTTATTAGTTACTTTTGCTTTGTTAACAAGAATCTTTCTTTATAACAATTAAGCATATTTTGACTTGACTTGACTTGAAAGACTATGAAATGGGTAAAAAAATACTACCAAGTGTTTTCGATAGTAAAAAATATCGATTATTATACACAGTGCTATCAATAGTTCCCAGCCACTAATTGCTTCTAACTTGTTGTTTTTCCCATGCCCCTCTCCCCTGATCTTGATTCAAACAAACCTGTTGCTTAATATGTGTAGGCATCAATCGCGATGTGACATTAAAATAGGAACTTACCTCGTTTCAGTTTGTTCCAACTCTTCCTCTTTAATGTCTACTTCTTCGTTTTTTAATTTCCAATTTTCAAAAGTAGATGAACTACTGAATCTTAGAAAAAAAAATAAAAATAAATTATTAAAATTTAACTTTAAAAAAATAGAATAATAGTAAAGGTAATAGAATAGACATTTTACAAATAATTTCTACATCTGGATATATATGTAAGGTGTGTGTAATCTGAAATTCTGTTAAAATAGCTATCTACCTTGTTTCGGTTTGTTCTAACTCCTGCTCCTTAACGTCCACTTCCTCATTTTTGAATTTCCACTCTTCAATGGTATACAAATTAGTAAATCTGTAAAAAAAAAGAATTTAAGATTTACCTTTAAAAAGAAAAAGATTAACCCCAAAATTCTAATACCATTGGAAATTCTCAATAAAAATGATTCGGAGTAAGTGCCTGATTGCCTTTGTGATCCACAGAAACATGTACTAGAGGCCTGCTGTTCAAATTTTTTTCATTACAAAAATTCCAAATATTTCATAAATTAATTCACCATGACCCATGACATTATTATTCAATACAAGTTGAATGTATGAAAGTCAAAATATTATGATGTTTTAAAGAATTTAGAGAAAACTGTATGGGGCATTTTACATTTAGACCAGTAAAATATAACATTATACTTATTATTAGAGTCACAGCTGACAACAACTTACTTATCTAAATCTGAATCCTTATTAGCTTTTCTCAAAAAGAGTTCATTTTCAAAAAGATTTCCTTCTGGCTCTATTTTTATTATTGAACTATTGGAAGTTCTATTTTCTATAAATACATCATCAAGATTGTCACCTTCTTCTTTAATTAATCCAACGGAGGAATAATTATCAAGTTTCTTAGACTTTTCGGCTTCAGTTAAAGAAGACGCAGAAAATGTTATAGATTCCCGGTTGTTGCACCCCAGTTCATCATGTAAATTTATGAACATTAATTCGACGAGTTCCTTTGATATAGGTAATAGCCCTTCGTTATCGTCGTTCTCCATCATAAATATTTTTAAAAAATGTAGATAACAGTGAAGCAAAAACACAAAAATTGTTAGCCAAGAGACAATTTACCCACCACAAAACACACACACAAATATTACAAGACCGAATCTGCTTAATTACAGCTTTTTATAGTTTTAGATAGCTGTGCTGTGGTTTAACCACATAGAAAAATAAAACATTTTTCTATGGTTTAATTGAAATTTGGGGTAGCTAGACATATGATAAGCGGAAAAAAAACCAATCCATATTTATCCAAATGGGGCTATTTCAAAAGGTCGAGTCGAGCTCATTCTTGCTTCTAATAGGTGCGTTCGAGTTGACGCTCCGAGTACTCCGAGCGCGCTCTGTGTGCTCCTTTGCGTTTTTGATGACGCTCGGGGCGTGCTCGATTGCGTTCGATTTGAAACAGAGCGAGTACGTAGAGCGTGCTCGATGTGCCCCAAGCTTAAAGGTGGTGCACTGGGAGTTTTTTCGTTTGGACATGCGATGTGTTCAGCTGTTTGCTGTTTATTTATTGCTGTTTGTGTTTTTCTTTTTTGCTTATTGCTTATTTTCTTTGATTTTACTTTATTTATATTCAATTTAAATTATTATAAAATTATATAATTTTAAATTAATAATTAAAATCAAACGTTATTTGTCTATGTCTAAATATTCACAGGCGAAGAATTAGCCACCTGTGGTGAGTGTGGCATTGAAGGTACTCCTAGATTGGGTGCAAGAACATTTTTTGGATCATTTTGAAAAAGAAAACATTGATCCCCAAGAAAATGAAGGTATGCGAGAAAATGTTATAATTATTAAAGTTATGAGGGTCCGTTAAGTCTTTAGTCTAACCATTGATTTGAAAAAAATAATATTACGATAAAGAAATTTGTTGTTAAAAAAAATTTTCGGAGAAAAAAAAAACCTTCAATAATAACAAATTATTAGAAAACATCTGGCAACATTGCTTTTTTTAAGGAGGAAATCCTCAAGGGTAGTAGGTTTATTACCCTTGGGAAATCCTAAACAAAACGACATCGTATCATCTCTTTTTGTAGGTATTCTTTCTCACTTTTTTCATGTTGGTCGGCCATATTACTTTACTATATTTTATATGGAAAATAAAGAAATTATTTTATTTTGTGATAGTGTGAGTGAAAAATTAATTTTTTCAGACCCTATGTGTTTTATTATGGTGTAACAAATAAGTGAAAAAAAAATTATATCAAAATATTGCTGTTTAAAAATGGAGCTAAAGTTCACCGAAACCAAGTTATGAGTAGTGAGCGGAAGTAATTCTGCTTACAGAGGCAAAAATCTGAGTCAAGAGAGGTTTTATTTTTTTATGGACAATTTCATAAAAACACAACACATGTAGCCACCATAAAAGATGACTAAATTTCGAGCAGTCAGTTTATGCCTTTTCAGTGAAGTAACCGAGGAAGTAAAGGGCCCCATACACTTCGTTCTTCTCCGTCGTTTTTAACCGACGGTTAAAAATGTCATAAAAACAAGGTGTGTGGACTCATCGGTACAAGAACGTCGGTTTTTCACGTCGTTCCAAAATTTCAGGCAAGGCTTGATTTTTGGTGGTTATCTTTCCAACCGTTCGGTTACATAGGTACAACAGGACGACCGTTTTGTCAGTGGCAGAGACAATTATTCAGGTGACACGTTCAACCTGTCTTTTGTGGTTTATTTTTTATTATTGTTTTATAGACCTGATGTTTACACTTGTTTATTTTTGTGGTTTAGAATAATGTCGGATATAAAACAGTAAAACAGAGACTTTTTTTTAAACATTATTGAACTTTATTGGTTCATTTCCTTGCATGTGGGAACTTAAATTGGCAGAATACCATGAGAGAATCAAAAAACATAAGGCTTATGAATTATTGCTAATGAAAAAGAAAGAGATGGATGTTCTTTTTCCCTGAGTCTTTTCGACTGCCAAAACCGCCCCCACTGCTAATAAGCAGTTACGGTCCGTCGTGAAAAACTGACGCGAAATAAAACTGTTGTGTGTGGACTCATCCGTCAATGTTCTTCGTTCCAACGTTGTTAACCGTCGGTTAAAAACGACGGAGAAGAACGAAGTGTATGGGGCCCTTAACATTCATTTATTTTGTAAATACATACTTCCCTTGACATTCACAAAAGTTAAACATGTAGTGCTTAAAATGTCCCATGAGTTTGGTTGTCAGCTATTTCTACTCATTGGGCTCCTACTCCAAAACTGTGTAAATTATTATTAAAAACCTGAATGATTTTAGGGGTAGAAAAGCTAAAAGGCCTAAAAGAATTAATAAACTAAACTTGCACATGTTAATAAATCATTTTTTTAGGTTCAACAAATCTTGAAAATAATGAAGAAAATCCTTTGTCTTCCTTGTCATCTGGAAATGATTCGGAGGCAGATGCAAAATTGTGGAATGACAGTTCAACTGTTTTGTTAATTCGATTGGTGGAAAAAAACTATTCTGCATTTGATGGTACAATGAAAAAAATTATATGGAAAAAACTTGCGTCAGAATTGTCAAATATCGCCAATAAAAATTTTACACCAGAGCAAATAGATACAAAATGGAAAGGTCTCAAGAGGACCTACAAGAAAATCAAGGACCACAGAGACTGGAAGAAACAGAAAATCTTGGCAGTTCTTTGATATAATGGACTCATTCCTTAAAAAACAACCGGAAATAGAAGCTCCAGCAACATGCAGCTCTGAATCTGGCCTGCATGTAAATCAAAAAAAAGGTATGAGTACCTATTTAAATTAAAATTACTACTTATTTACATTAGACTTAGGCAGTACTTTAGCAGCTTATGTAAGCTAAAAGATGTATTAGCCTTTTAAAACTAATCTGCAGGAGATTTTTTAAATTCATTACCACTAAACTTTGCTGTATTACGGTTGGTTTTAATAAACATATTTATTATTATTTCTATTATATATCTTTTATTCTTTTAGAAGCTGTAACTCCTACCACTTCAGGAGACACTGAAAACAGGAAAAGAAAACTTGAAAATTCTTCTGAAAGGCGTCATAAAGTAAAGATTGGCAGAATGGATAAGTTTTTGGAACTCTATCAAATTTCAGTGGAACATCAAATCGGAAAGAAGCTAGATGTTAATCGTAAAGATTAAAAAGATTAGCACAATGAGCAGAGATCTCTGCTCATTGTGCTAATTTAGAATTAGGAAAATTTTTATTTTTTATAAGAAAATTAAGGAGATATTTATTATTTAGTTTCTTTGTTGCAATGGTTATGGGTGTCTTGTTTCAATTATAAAACCAAAGTTAATAAAATTGAAGGTTTTAAAAGGATTTAAAGTTGTTTTTGGATTTTTTTTTGTTTTGTTAAAGAAATAATCATGCAGGCATTTAAAATTTAATAATAAATCTCTGTATTAACAAATTTTGTATGTTAATTATGAAACAATATTTTTTAATTTGTTTTTATCTTATTTTGATACAAACTATATTAATCCCTGTAGATTCAACCTCAGATTGTGATTGTTGATTGTGCCAGTTTACCAAAGAATTGAAATGTTAATTTATCATAGGTTGTTATTATAAATAAAAACATATTAAGTAAAAATAATTATTTTATTAGTTATTTTGTCTCAAAAATAAATTATTAGCAATATTGTTCCTCTTCTCAACACCCATCCGGTTGTATAGTCTTGGAAAAATGTTTCCTGGGCGCATCAACATTTCTTCTTGAATTATTTCATTTAAATTAATTTCAAGCTCATCATTGGTATCCCTGCAAATATTATGTAAAATGCAGCACACCATTATTATCTGGGGTACTATCTCAACTCTTGTTGCTTCCATTAATTTTAGTCTTCGAAACCTTCATTTCAATAGGGCGAAGGTGTGTTCAATAAATATTCTGGCTTTTGAAAACAACTGGTTATAGTTAACTTGAATGTTTGTCAGATACCCATTATCTTTAAAAGGAATCAGTAGATTATTTTTTAAAGGGTAGGCGGAATCCCCAATAAAGTGCATATCATTGTGGATCGTCCCATTGTCTATCAGATGACTAAAATCCGACCTCCGGAAAACACGTGCATCGTGCATTGATCCAACTTCTCCACAGTAGCAATGAATGAATTTTTTTTTCCAATTGCATACACCCTGCAGAATAACCGAATGGTAACCCTTACGGTTGACATAAGAAGCTGGGTTTTGCTTTGGAGCTTTTATAGGTATATGAGACCCATCAATTATTCCTACAATTCCTAAAATGAAAAGTTCCTCTTTATCAATAAATTATATTGCATAAATGGTCTGATTACCTGGAAAGCCAACTTTTTCCCTAAAAAAATTTGCGGTAACGTCAAAGTCTTGCACTTTGAGCACTATAATCTTTTGATTTTGATTATTTAAACTAAGTAGATCTTATCATATTTTATTGAGGCAATCCCAAGCCGTTGATTTGCTGACACCAAATCTATCGGCAACAGATCTAAAAAAAATCAAGTTAAAAAATTATAAGCAAGATAACTGCTAGTGTCCGTTAGTGCTATATGTTTTGTGTGTGTGTAGTACACATAGGCATAATAATGTAGGGTAATTTGCAAATTTTAAGATGCGCACCTAAAACTTTCGATGTTTGCCAAATACCACAATGCAATTAATATTTGCTTTTCTAATGTTAACTCTGGATTTCCAGATATTCTCATTTCTGTCCTATCCACAACTGAGTGCAGCTTTCCCATCAGGATTTCATAGGTTGTTGGTGACAGTCTGAAATGCTGCTTAAACTGTTGGAAATTGTATTTTGGCACAGTTTCTTCAAAATAACATTTTACTTTCTCTAATTTATTAACTTCATTTTCATCATCACTATCGGTATCGAATAAAAATAGTTCGGCAGCAAGGCGAATCTCCAAATTATTCATAGTTGAAAATATATATCTACTCTAAAAATCCAACAAAATTAATTTGAAATTTAAACAAAATCTAAAAAAAATCTAATTTTTGAAAAAATAGTTCTTTATAACCTATAAATTGTTATGTTTGTTCTTTTTCTTTTTTTCTTAACATGTTTGGGGTTAAAACAACCCCATTGGCCTGTAATTTAATACGTTCTGCCAGGTCTCCCCTTTCCAGACTCTGCTTTCCGGGGCTTTGCAGTGGAAAAACTGGATGCGGGCTCGAAGCCCCCAGAAATTCCCGAAAATTTCACAAAATCAAAAGTTTTTCAATGTCATGTTTGTTCTTGTTCTTATTTTGTTTTTTGGCTCTGCTCTGAAGCATTTGCCAGCTCAACACGTGGAAACCCCAGATATGCGAGTTTAAACTCCTGGAAATTCCAAAGCTTTACGTGTGCAGCAATCAAAATCCACAAAACTTCCTCAATTATAGGCTTCAAGGTTAATAGGGCTGGTTGTTAGTCAACACAAAAAACGTCACAAACAGAGGTAACAGTACTCTTCTCGCTCCCGCGCAGTGGAGGAGCTAAAACACAAATGAACTGCGTCGGATGGAAAGGGAACAGAAAATTTATGTAAGCGCAACTGTAATAGCAACAAAAATGTAAAGCGAAACAAACAGTACTATATTTTGATCTTGTTAAAAGCTAAAAATTTGTTCACAAAAATACTAATCTCAATACTAATATTGGCGAGAATCATGTCCATATTACAGGGGTAATCGAAGCCTAGCCTTCCAGCAAATTCATATAGGTCAAAGTCAGGAGTCCTTGTAATAGGGCATTCAAAAAAGATGTGATCTAGGGATTCTGTGGCCCCACACTCGCATAAAGGAGAATCTCTAACACCAATCTTATGTAAGTGTTCTCCGGTCAGGCAGTGTCCTGACCGCATTCTTATTATGTTAGTGATGTGACGCCTGTCCTTGTATGCCAGCTTAGAGAACCATTTCTCCCTTGGAAAACCGTTTTGTATTCGAGCATATTTTTTGCCATTGAACTCGGTGGTATTCTTCCAAAAAACATAAAATTCATTTTTAATGTTATTCTTGATGATGTTGAAAACATCTTGCTTATCAATTTTCATTCGTTTGGGGACATTTAAGGCTCTTCCTACGTTGGCCAGAATGTCCACCTCAGTATTACCTGGTATACCGGAATGACCCGGAATCCATGCCAGTAAAATATTATTATTGCTATTGTTGGCTTCTAGAATTAAATTTTTTGTCATAAGCGTTATGTAGTCATGGGAGATGTCCAACGAGTTTTTTAATAATTTTGCTATGGCGCTCAAAGAGTCAGTGAATATTATTGCATTATTCAAACCTTTCTCCAAAATCACCGTTACACCCGCGTTTATTGCTACCATTTCGGCCGACGTAATACACAATTCTTCAGGAAGTCTAGACGAGTAATTGTAATTTATCTCCGGAATAGAAACACCGAAACCTACTTGATCGCCCTTCTTTGAGGCGTCCGTATATATAAATGTGTGAGAGACTTTATATTTATCCGTGTTCGCTAAGAACAATTCTTTAATAGGTAGATCTTTTTTAGATATTTTAAGGTCAATTGTCTTAATGGGCGAGACAATATTTTTGTATTCAAATTCATAGATAGGAAAAATTCTGGTTTTATGTAGTTTGATATGGAAGGGAAAAAACTTTTGAAAAGCCCACAGAATATAGGGAACAGCACTGTCCCTCCAAAAGCCTGCATTGCGAAGATAAAGGGTATGCAATTTCCTCAATAGTAATATTAGGGGGTGATCAATTATTGATATGGGTTTAGAGAGGAATCTTACCGCCAGTAGTCTTCTTCTAAATTCCAGATTAATTACTGAGGCCTCAGCCATCAGTACATTAGTAGGGGTGGATCTCATACACCCTAGACATACTCTGAGTCCTTCGTGAAATATAGTATTTAATTTGTTTAGGTTACTCTGGGAAGTGGGTTTTATAAATATTGAACCAAAATCTAGTTGCGATCTCACCAGTGCATAAAAGGCCACTAGGAGAATCTGTGGGTCCGCTCCCCACCAAACTCTGCTGATGTATTTTATGATGTTCAGGGATTTTTTGCTTTATTGGCAATTAATTCTATGTGCTTGTCCCATTTTAGATGTTTGTGCAGAATGACACCTAGATATTTCGTATGATTTTTATATGGTATAATGTGATTATCTATTAGAATGTTTGGTAAGAGAGCCCTACGCGGGCCCTTGGTAAACCACACTGTTTCACATTTATCCATTGATAACATTAGGTTATTATTGTTCAACCATATTTTGATTTGGTCCAGGGCTGTATTCATTTTTTGTGATAGTGTAAGAATATTTTTACCCCTACACAGTAGAACTAAATCATCTGCATAACCAACAAGCTTCACGTCCTCAGACAGTGTCTTACAGAGGTCGGAGATATAAACATTGAAGAGAATCGTGCTAAGAGGGGAGCCCTGAGGGAGCCCTGAAGTAGCCAGGACAGGACCCAGAAAGGATCCGTCCGTTTTTTTGGTGTATAGCAGTCTGTTTTTAAGAATGCGAAAGATTAGGTTCGTAAGTTCCGTAGGAACATTCAGCTGATTCAGCTTGTTATATAGCTTATAAATATTGACATTATCATAGGCCGACTTGATATCCAGAAAAACCGCCAGGACTGACTCTCCCTGCATAAAAGCTAGCCGAATATGGGAAGTGAGAAAAGCTATATTGTTGAATATACCCATCCCTTTACGAAAACCGGACTGCAGCCAATCAAAAACACCGCTTCTTTCCAACTCAAAATCCAATCGATTTTTTATCATAATTTCTAAAGTTTTACAATAGCAAGATGACAGCATTATCGGTCTTAAGTTGTTTATATTTTCCGGGTCCCTGTTTGGCTTCAATATAGGTATAACATTATATTTTTTGCAAGAGTCCGGAAGTGGATCTCCCAGTAGACATCCATTATACGTTCTCAAAAGTACAGTCTTGGCAGAATTTGGAAGGTTCTTTAGCATGCTGTAAGACACCTCATCCATACCAGGAGCAGAGTTGCTCTTATCCCTTAAACTAACTTCGAGCTCCTCCAATGAAAAGGGCTGAAATTCATCCCTTATGGGCCTTAAAGTAAAATTGGGGTCAATATTAACTATAACCATACTGTTCAGAAACTGCATTCTCTTGAGGTCGTCTATAATCAGTGGGTTAAAGCTTCTTTTGTTGGCTGAATTTTTTTTTATTTTTTGCCAGACATAAGTTATGTTAGAGTTCCTATTAAGGGATTCACAAAATTGAGTGAATTTAGTTTTTTTCTTCTTTCTAAAAATCAATTTTGATTTGGCAATGGATTGTTTGGCTATTATGTAGTTTTCCAAAGTTGTAAAGTTTTTAAAGTTTCTTAAAGCTTCCTTTCTTTCCCTAAGAATGTTGCTGCAGTCATCGTCCCACCAGGGATTACCCACTCTGCGAGATTTGTTACAGATTTTTCTTGGGATAGCTGCATCTGCGGCTAAGTTAATTACTCTGTTTAAATTATCGAAGTCTAAAGGACCACTGGAAAGAGAGACCTCCAGCAGAACCTTTTCATAGTAAAGGCTCCATTCAGCCTTTCGGAAGTTTCTAGAAGGAAATGGCTTTAGAAGAAAATCATATGATGGAGTCTGTTTACTAACGTTAATTTGAAGCATAGTGGGGAAATGGTCACTACCTCCACAGTCAGGGAGGACTAACCAAGAGGAAAGTGTAGCCAAGTTAGAGCTTACGAGTGCAATGTCAACTGCACTGGTGTTATGATCGGGAGGTTGTAACAGGGTTGTCGCGCCATCGTTCATAATTACTATATCGTTTCTTAAAACAAAGTCGTTAATTGTTCTACCACCGATATTGATCGGGCTTTCATCCCATAATGGGTGATGTGAGTTTAGATCACCCATGAGAATTGACTTATCTGGTATATTACTGTAGATATTATCTAACAATTGAGAAGAGACATTTTGGTTTGAATTTGCATAAATATTCACTATGTGTATGTCCGATATCTTAACTATTATGTACTGTATAAAGTTGTTATTAAAATTTTTAACATGAGTGTATATGATGTTATTCCTAAGGCAGGTAGCAACTCCTCCATATCCATCAGCCCTGTCTTGTCTTATAATATTATATGAATTTAAAAAAAATTATATTCAGCTTTGAGCCAAGTTTCATTTAAAAGAATTACGTCTGGATCATACTTTTTTATCACGACCATCAGGTTAGATCTATTAGAGTTAACACTTCTGATATTCCATTGAAGTATTTTGATATTGTGTGGGTGTAACATGCTAAGAGTAAAAATTCAAAAATAAGTCACACTTGTGAGAT
The DNA here is from genome assembly GCA_019359885.1 of Listronotus oregonensis. Lineage (NCBI taxonomy): Eukaryota > Metazoa > Arthropoda > Insecta > Coleoptera > Curculionidae > Listronotus > Listronotus oregonensis. Next base: position 13,585 of record JAHBCN010011514.1, read on the forward strand.
CCAGAAACAAAAAATAATAATAATAATATTTACTAACTGTTCATTGATTTGGATCATCAAGATCCATGTATGAATTAGGATTCAAATGAGAAAGTATAAATTTTTTAACATAAAGTTGGCTGTTCTCTGAGATATTAGTGAAATTATCGATGATAGTTTTTACGAAGTCTTCTTCATCTTTTGAAGAAGAAGCTACCTGCCGTGAGGCGTTCTGTTGTAGGGCACTGGGAGGCGAATTATTTTGTTTATTATAAGTAGAGATATACGGGGAGTTTTCGGATTTTTTTTCCGGTCTAGAATTGGGAAAATAGAGACATTTGTCGTTTGCCTCCTTATCATAATCATGCTGAATAAAACGTTTTTTAGAAGAGTCATTTTCCACTGTTTGCAGATATGATCTTTTTGATCTAATGTTGAAATCAACCGCACGTCTTTGTGAGGGAGTTATAACTTCTCTCGCAGCGTTTGATTGTCCGCTATTGTTATTTTGGGAAATATTTTGACTATAATGTAGTTCTGGGTAATCTTGGGGATTATGGCTGTATCCATTTTGTTGTTTATTGGTAGAATTTACAATGTATGTTTTTTTATATAGCTTTTCTGCGTCGAAGTATGTAAGATTGTAAAATGCCATTGATGTTTTAATGTCCATTTGCCTCTTGTATTCAGGGCATATTTTAGCTATTGATTTATGATTATTTTTACAAAAATGGCATTTTGTTACGCAAGTAAAAGTATTGGGGGGGTCGTCATTATTATCATGTTTTTTGTCACCACAATTAAAGCATTTGGGTTTACCCTTACAATTATTTTTAGTGTGGCCATACAGAAGGCAAGAAAAACATTGCGTAACAGGCGGAATGTAAATTGTAACTGGTAGTGGAAGCCCGAAAAATTCAAAAAATTTAGGCATGCAGGTACCTTTAAATGTGAAAAGGACAGTACCAGTTGGGATATACTCTGGTTTATTATTAGTTAAAACCTTTCGGTTGAGCCTTTTTGCGTTTATGATTTCAACATTAGATCTGCAAAAATCTGCAAAGTGGTCCATATCTATGTCTAGGTCAATGTACCTTACAATACCCTTGCAACTTATAAAATTAAATGGAATAAAAATATTATATCCCTTATTTTTAAGAGTTTCATTATCTATAAATTTATTCGCCGCTTGTCGATTTAAAAATTCAATTGCTAACCTATTAGTTCCTTTATTTTGAATTTTCTTAACGTCCTTTAAATGTATATTAAAAATTTCTCTCGCTATTTTAAGGCTATTAAAACGCCCAACGTTAGTATTAGTTTTTTCGGTCGATTCTATATACACAGTATAAGGTGCCTTATCAGTTTCACCGTAATAAAAAACTTGTTTATGTTCATCTTTTTTGTCATTTTTTTCCCTCCTGGGTATTGCCAGGATTCGCATTCTTTAGCCTACCATCTATAATATCTTCAATTTCTCGGGGGGATAGGGAACTCCCCCCTGGGTCCCCCATAATGGTCGCTTAACTATCAAAATTATTTTAAAGAGCTCAAAACAAAGACCAAAATATGTATTTATAATAGCAAAAAAGTAAAAAACTTAAAATAAAATAAAAAGATAAAGAAGCTATTACAGACGTACTTACAGAGGAGGGATATTTCGTTAGTAGCTTGGAAAACAGCCCGGTTAGCAAATTGCAGAACAACACACAAAAGCTGCCACCTTGACCGTAGTCTAACCAAGAATGATAAGGATAGTCTTTCAAAGATTGATTAGTTCTGAAACCTATAAATTGTTATGTTTGTTTATTTTGGTTGGAGATGCTCGATTCACTCCGTCGCGTTCGTTTTGAACTCCGTGCTCGGAGCTCTCGTTGCGTACTCCGTTCGTTACTCTACTCGCTCCGCGGATCATCAACTCGAACGCACCTAATAACAAGTGTTTAAGCACCGAACTGTTCATAGTGTTCATGGATTCTAGAGGTAAGGATCATCATCTCTGTATTATAAAAATGGCCCTCAAACTGCAGTTAATTAAGAAGGCGCTGGTGCTCCCAAGACCCGTTCTAAACCAATAACCTCGCCGTTTTAAACTTTACTTGATCAAGGTCATTCGTTTTCATTGGTTCCCTTAGCTACACCAGCGCCTCCTATTTAGTGCTATTCTGGGGCCACATTTGAGCAAAACAGTCATAAGAGAGGGTGATCCCTTTCCCTACCATCCATAGAACTGTTAAAGCTAGTTATTCTTGCGAATTGTGAAACTTGCTCTAATTGTACGACGTCGAATGTGTCAATATATACTTGTTACGTGTCTGTCAAAAACCAGAGGATTGCTTGGAGCAGATTTTGTAAATGGTGTCATTCCGGACTGTTCTAGAGCATAAATAGAGTAGACTTATAGCAAAACCACTGGTAAAGTAATTGTGCACCAAGTGTACTTCTATCCTTTATTATCTTTATAAGTTAAAAAAGAACATCGATACCCTCAGTGCCCTCTAGTTTTACCAGTGGTTCTCGCTATAAGTACGAACGTACCATAATAAAATGAACTTTTGATCTTTATGGACATTTCCGTTTTGACACCAAGTACAGTCACGCGTTTAGAAGTTCAGGCATATTCGTGGAAATCGACCATAGTGACAGGAAAAAACCGTGTTTTTGCTCGTGAAAATCGAAGTGCAATTCGCCGCCAATTAATTAAAAGGATCTTTCTTCTGGGGTTAAGCGCTCTGTGCAGTTAAGGTCTAGTTTCTGATGGTTTTACGTTTTGTGTAGTGCCGAGGTAGTCTTACTATGGTGGAGGATTGGTTACGCTCGCAGCGTGGGACGTCAGACTGACAACATGCTGCTTGTACGCAATACCAGTAACAGTCCTTAATTTGATCACTGTCTTTCATTAATAAAGAAAAACTCTTAAAACGTTACCTTTGTGAAAAATCCGGAATTTTTGGGGGCTTCGAGCTCAACATATAGATTTTCCACCGACGAAGCCCTGAAAAGCTCTGTCTAGAAAGAAGAGAGCTGGCAAATTGCCTTATTGCAAATGCCATAAAAAATAATGTTTGGTCAAGAACTTTAAAACTTGAGTCTAGAGATACTCCGCAAATTTTGGCTCACGAGCTTCTTGATTGTGTTGGTGCGCATACGCAATGGCCGGAATTATTATTTACTATTAGAAAATAAGAAATAATGGTTGTTTGTATACACAAAACCTGAAAATATATACTGTTATGGACCTACATAAATATATTTAAAAAAGACTAATGTTGGAATAAGCCATTTACATTTTAGATTTAAAATATAAAATTCCAAAATTTTCCCCGCGTAATGTAAGGTGGCAACATAAAAATCTCGGGTGGGCCATGTTGCCAGCGTTGTCTGTTGCCAATTTTGCTATTTCAGTGACATCCCCCGGTGTTGACACATGAAACATGCTTATTATGCAGGAACTCGGCTAAAAAATTACATTTTAATGCAATAATTTTGGGCCTTTTTTAATACGTCCCCGCATTTTCATGTCTGAAATATAATTGGGGAAAATAAAAAGCCTCTTTGCTAACCAGAACCAGAAGGGATTTTGCATTTGTCTAAATTATTCCTACATAGATGTTAACAAAATTTTAATAACGTATTAGAAAAAAACCCGGGGAATATATAATTACACTTTTAAAAAAATGTATAACTTTTACCATACCAAGAATTATAAAAATTTTGTTAATAACTTCTAAGTAGGGATAATTTAGACAAATTCAAAAGCCCTTAGTTCTAGTCGGTCATGGTTAGTCCTGGTTAGCAAATCGGCTTTTTATTTTCTCCAAGTATATTTCAGACGTTAAAATGCGAGGACGTGTTAGAAAAGACCCCAAATTGTTATTTACACATTAAAATTTATAATTTTTTAGGTTATAACAAAATCGTTAGATTATTAGACATGCGTCAACACTGTCGTCAAGAAGCTCGTGAGCCAAAATATCCGGGGTATCTCAGCGGGTACTTTATGGGCTTTGGGCTTGTCCTTATCCAACACTATATGCTACAGGATTGCTCAGTTCCATTTAACGTACTTGCAAAATTTAGCGAGCGGGGAGGCTGTGACATTTCTGAGTTTGTTTACATTCATTTGGCCATTTGATCGTGTGTGATTTGAAGGGTTTACTGCAGTTCTTTTTGACCTCCGATAGTGAAGTGCTGCGATAAACAGACCTACATAGTTTTTCCGGAAGCGGCTAAAGGCGCCGTATCAACAGCTTTTGCCATCGGGGATCAAGGAGAAACTCAAGCCAAACGATGGAGTCCTTCTTCTGGGGCTAAGCGCTGTGAACGAAGATTTATATACCTGTTCCTTTTTGAGGGCCCACGCACGAGGGATTTTCCTAATGGCGGAAGATGGTTGCGCGCTCAGCAGGGAGGGGCAGTACTGACAGAAAACGGTTATGCGTGATAACAGAAGCAGTCTCTGGTCGGATGGCCATTGTTTGTGCCCTGCATCGATAATTTTTGTCAAGAATTTAAGTTTTGAAGAAGTTCGGAATTTCTGGGGTTACAGAGCCCGACTATCCAGAAGTTCCATCTACAAAGCCTGGGAAAGCTCACGTTGATAACAAGTGTCTGGAAAGGAGACCTGGTTGAACGTTCACTGACGAGCCCAAAAGTGAAACAAAGCAAAGCAAGGGTTTACTGGTTTCTGTTGTAATTTTGTTGAACAATTGGCGTTTATTAAAGTTCGTTTAGTGTAGATTGGACTAGAGAAGACAAATAAACATTCGTTTCGTTTTGTTAATTGTATGTTACAATTCAATTTAAGACAAAAAAGGTAAAAGACCACGATTTTTTAAACAAATAGGCTTCTTGTTTAATATAGGGTATGTGTGTAATTCATAAATATTTTACACTTTTTCTACCTACGTAATCGCAAAATACACCTTACAAAAGAGCACTTACTTAAAAAAAGGAAATTAAAAAAATCTTTATTTTTTAAATAAAATAAAATATATGTTTCCTAGTTTATATATTCTGTAAGGCAGGTGCTTTATTATCGTTTAATGTTTTAGTTTTAAATTTATGTTTATATATCCGTAAACAATAATTAAATGTAACTTTTATTTATTCTAATTAAAAATACTTATATTTTTCTTATGCTTAATGTGATTTATTGTTTCTAAATAAATTTGTGTCTAAATCTTTTATGTCTATATACTCGTTTTTTAAGTATCCCAAATTAATTTCATAAATTGCTTTAGGGCAGTTAGAAAACTAAAACTGTATGTATAATGTAATTTTTTTGCTTTAAATTTAATTTATTACATAAAAAAATATATCATCCTTTTCTTGAATGTAAATGTAATTGGCAGAAAATGCTATATAACTTCCTTGCCTAACTACACACTGATTTATTAGTGTGTAAGTAGGCAACACATTAAATTATTTCGTGGAATTTCGTTATTGCGCAAAATCGGCGGGGCCAAGTCTGACACTTATTTTAATACTGGGCTGGACATTTTTTGATCGAATGGGCCATAGCATTGGGCTTCCATACACCTTTAAACTTCCTTGGTTTAATCAGATTGCAAACTTCTAAAATATCCCCTAAATATACAAAATTCGAGCCCCTGTTTCTGGACATTCCGTATAAAAATGTGCTGTTTTAGAATATTTCCTTTACTTGTGTCCTAAAACCCACTTACATACTAAATTTCAACTTCTACTTGTTCTAGAAGTGCCCTATAATTTTGGTGAGTCACCGCGAGAATCAATTAAGTCCGTTGACCAAATCATACCGAAATTAGTACACAAGCGTTTTCACCAACTTAATTTGTGGATCCATGGATTCTAGAGAGGTAAAGGATCACCCACTCGGTGTTACAAAAATGGCCCTCCAGTTGCACACAACGCCATCTGTGTTCCATAGGACCGTTTTTACACATAACGATATATTGCGGTCAAGGTCATTGATTTTCATTGGTTTCCTGAGCTACACCAGCGCCTCCTAGTGAGGGCCACTTTTTAAGCAAAATAGCCATAAGGGAGGGTGATCCTTTACTTTTCTAGAATCCATGTGTGGATCAATTAAATTCAAGTTTAACTCTAGTACCAAAATAAGCAGTGATGGGCATAATCGGATTAGTTTAAGAATCGAATTATTGAATTATGAATGATTTCAAAAATCGGATTAATTGATAATTCGAATTATATAATTATTTTATTTTTTAATCGTTTGAATTTTAAATTCTTGATTTCTGAATGAATATGTAACTCGATTCCGATGTAACTAAACAAAAAGACTAAATATTATATACGTTTGTCATAAAGTCCGGGATCCCCTTGATAATTCGTCAACGGGGATTCTGGACTTTTTTGACACTTTAAATATTTTTACTGTATATTATTATTATTATTATTATTATTATTTTAGTAAGTAAATTTTCCATTTGCCACAATTTTTTATTGTAATTTTTTACTTACCGGGCCCACGGCCGATTTTATTGAAATTTTGTATACCGGGGATTTTTAAAACGCTGATCACGAATCTGAAGTCAATTTTTTCGTACTCTGCTGGTTTTTTAAGTTATAACGCCCCACTCGAACCTAACCAGCAAAACTTTCCTAAAATTCCTCCTTCAGATTACACTCAAAATGGAAGATTTTATCGAAATACACTTACTATTTTATAGTTAAAATTAATTTCACCTTTATTTAACAAATATTTTTAATAAAAAAAGCACAACAAGCACTTCCCAAAATATTATTCTTACTTTTATAAATGTCAACAAAATTGTCTAGAGATTTTAGACTGTTTTATGTTGGTACGCCAGTACAATAGAAAAGGTAATTTTGTAAATTCCTATTGCACTTAATTTATTTGTTTGTGGGGCAACAATAATAAAAAAAATAAACTATTTAATTTTTCCTTTTATCAATGGTGATGCCTTTTTGCCCTGATTACCCTGACTGTAGAGATTCTTTCCTCAGGTGAGTTCAGATTTACTGTTTGTAGAGCCTGCTAACTTATATGAATAAAAGACTGTTGATTTGTTTTATAATTTATTTTAAATGCTAATTAAAATTGAAATAAACATTAACAATATGAGAATTTAATCAGAATAACACTTTTATATCTTCCTATATATATCAAATCACTGAGCAAATTTTATTATAAAAAACATTGTTTTATGCAATTCTTTCTCGGTTAAGATGTTGTAATAATATTTGTTTTTTTTAATCGAAATCAAATTTTTCAAATATGAATGTTGTTGTTTATTTGAAGTCAAGTTCAATGTTATTAAATAATTCTTATTAATAAAATTATATTAATGCACTATTATTATTACAACAGCTTTTTTATTTTGGTCCTTGGTTATAAAAATAAAAATTCTACTATTTATATATATATAAAAAAAAAACTTCAAATTATTTGATTTAATTACGGACCTGTTCTTTACTCCTATCGGTAAAATGTATTACTAGCTAATTTCCTGTCACTACTAAATAGATATCGTACCTTGTCTCCGCTACAGTTTTTATTTAAGAGAACGTATTCTCTTATAAAAAAAGGATATAAATGGTGTTTCTTCTTAATGGAAAACTAATTCAAATGTGGTTGCTGCAATATGTACGGCTGGACAAACCTTTGCTGCCGCCCGATGACAATGCCAATTTCTCTTTCTTTGTTTATGCTTGGTCGTCAATTGGATTGGATTTTATCTTATTCGTCCTCGTTCCCAGGTAAATCACTTTATTTTTATTATATTTTTTGTTTATATTTAGTTTGCTTAACTTTTCAAATCTTTTTCAATACTTAAAACTTTTATAATTAAAATATAACCTCAAAATTAATGCACCAGGTACCCCTTCTTGAAGAAGCTTTCTATTGTTTTTTGGACCTGGAGAACCGTGGCTTTCTTTAGCAACTGATTTTCAAAAAAGCCTTGTTTCTCGAGCGTCATTGGTATTTATAACCTCGGGAAACAATTGAAAAAATTCTAGAAAATTATGTCTATTTTTGGCTTGACGTTTTTTTTTTTTATTTGTCACATTCAAAATATTTAAAATATGAAATTTTCACTTTGGATAGAATTTTTCTTTTATGAATTTACCTGGAGCTAACGAGACCTTTGTATTAATTAGGAAATTTAATGCCCTTTGAATAAGCTAGATTAATGGTTACTTTATTTTCCCCTTGTCATATTTATTTCAACATAAACAACGCATGTCATGAAAATTCATATAAAAATTTTCATATTTTTTTCTTTTGAATAAGTTTTCCACTTTTAAGACTTAAAACTATTAAAAATACCTACATCTAATTATTCTACATTTATTAAACCTAATTACTACTCTTAATTTGCTAAATTCGTTCATAAATTTCTATTTTATTGTCCTGTCATTGTCCTCGTTTTAAATATGTTCACTTTAATTTATATTTTGAGATTACTTTAGTGTTTCTCTCACATAACTTTTATAAAATCGGAAAGAGGGTTGTTTTCCTTCCTTTTCCTACCTAGTTTATTTAGTTTTGATTTTCCACTCATTTAATATTTTATAAATTTTCACTGTCTGTCATTTCACTGTTTTTAAAACGGGTTTTTCACTCTTTGTTTATTTATTCCGATCACTTAAACACTTATTATATTTAGCCTACGTCTAATTCTATCTAATTATAACTATCTTACTTACTAAAATCTAGCAATAGTATAAAAATTGATCATATTTTGCTTTACTCGCATTATGGCTATCTTGGTATGTCGTTTTTGTCCCATATAATTGCAACTCTCTGTATGTTTTGATATGTTTCATTATAATATGTTACTTTAGATAGTATTACACCCTTTTTTATATTTTGGGCTTCCTTGCCGTCTTTAGGACCTAGATATTAGTCAAGGTCATTGACCTCCGTTACTCTTCGAGACCAATTTTGCTATTTTTCAATATCTTATTGTTTCATGGTGTTTAACGTGACTAATTTTATTATTTATACTCTTGTTATGTTTGGCTGCTGGATTTGACTATTTTTCTTTACATTTTGACCTATTTTAACCCCTAAATTTATGCATTTTTCTACTTCTCCCCTTGTTGTGCCTTTGATTCGAAAATTCTTAATGAAAATTTATTGACATGTTTATATTTATACAAATTCCCCTACTTGAATAAATTTTTTATTTTTAAATTTTAATTTACAAGAAAAAATTTATGAAAGTGTATTATTATTTTGTCCACTTATATAACATATTTAATCATAAATAAATTCGTATAAATCGTTAATGTGGAAAATGCCTCTTTCCTTTCCTGTTTCTAAATCGGCTATTTGATAACTATTGACTCCTTTTTCAGTCAAAATTATATATGGGCCATTAAATAGTTGTAGAAAACGGGCATACATCCCTTTCCGCTTATCCGTCACTCTCAAATTTCGTAAAAGGACTAGATCTCCCTTTTTAAAACGTGTTCTTTTTCTGATATTCCTTTTTTCCTTCTTAATATATTGTCTAGCTCGTTTTTTGATGTTTTTATTTATTCTGTCTATTACTTCTTGGTATTTCTTTGCCTTGCTTTCCCTCCACGGTCTGTTTAGAATTTTATTATTAAAAACTCTTTGTGGGGTTTGTTCTGTTGTTAAATTTGGTATTGTGTTTAGGTATATTTCAATTTCCTGTAGGTTATCACTCCATTCTGTAGGTTCCTTATGACAGATTAACCGTAGAAATTTGTTTACTTCTTTTATATATCGTTCTGCAGGATTCGCTTGCGGATGTCTTATGCTAGTGTATCGAAAGTTTATATTGTTTTTAATGCCATAATTTTTAATTCGTTTATTCTGAAAATATGTAGCATTATCTAAAATACAATTGTTGGGTTTCCCCATATCCCGTTGATATTGTTCTAATAGTTGAATGATAGTTTTGACATTAGTTTTTCTGCAGGGATATAAGTTAACATACTTTGAGAATGTATCTAATATGATAAAAATATGTTTAAATTTATCCTTTGTTTCTGGAAGATTACTTATGAAATCTATTGCTATTATGTCAAATGGCTTTTGTGGAATTATATTTCTTGGTTCATTATAATTTCTGTAATTTTTTTCTTTAATTTTCTGACAAGTCTCACATTTTCTAGTGATTTCCTTAGATATTGTTAAATCATGTGTGCTATAATAATTCTCCCTGAATAAGAGCCATAATTTCCTAGAACCTGGATGACCATATTTTTCATGTAAATATTTTAAAATTTTATGAGCTAGATTGTCTGTGACAATATATAATTCGTCATCCTTGATTATTTTAAAATAGATATTATCCTTGTATAGATTCTTGTTTTTTATTTTCTCTTCCAACTGCTTTTGGTCTTCTTCAATAGCTTGCCTTGAAAATATTCCAGTCTTTTTATATAACACATTATATCCAATTTTTATAACACGTTTCGTTTTATCCTCTCCATCCATTCTTGATAAAATGTCGGCTACGGTGTTCTTTTTACCCTTTATATGTTTTATGTCGAAATCATACTCTTGCAACAACAAAGACCAGCGATGGACTCTACTATTGCCATATTTGTTGTTCAATATGGACGTAAGAGCTATATGATCTGTTTCTATTACAAACTTGTTTCCGAGTAAGTAAAATCGTAATTTTTGTATGCAGAATATTATACTTAGTAACTCAAGTTCTGTCACCGTATATCGTTTTTCGTAAGGTTTGGTTATTCTGGAACAAAAATAGATTGGACATTCTCTCTCCCCATCTAATTGATATAGTACTCCAGCTACTCGGTGTTCTGAGGCATCAGTTCGCAAATAGAATGTTTTGCTGTAATCGGGATGGAATATTTTAAGATTGTTTAAAAATGTTTCTTTGATTTCATTAAAGGCCTGATCTCTTCTCTCATCCCATTTCCAGCGAGTACTTTTTCTAAGCAGTTCTATGAGTGGTTCCTCTTTTCTGCTTAAATCTGGTATTAGCCGCTGATAGTACTTTACTAAACCTAAGAAACCTCTCAATGTTTTAAGACTATTGGGCTTTTTATAATCCTGGATGACTTTGATCCTGTCTGGATCCATTTTTATCCCATTTTTATTTATTTGAAAACCCAAAAATTTTATTTCTTGTTGAAAAAATTGACACTTGTCTATATTTACTTTAAGTCCTGCTTTATCTAGTTCTTCTAATATATTTCGTACGTGAGTTTTATGCTTTTCGTGGTCTTGAGAAAATATTAATATATCGTCTATATAGTTTAGAGCGTAATTTCTATGTTTTTCAAATATTTTATATAGTGCTCTGACTAATGCGGAACAAGCGCTCTGTATCCCAAATGGTACAACCCTAAACTGGTATACTATACCATTAATTTGAAAGCCGGTATATTTCTTACACTCTTCTTTTAACGGAATTAACCAAAAACTATGTTTTAAGTCTATTTTCGTAAATATCGTTGTCTTTGTTATTTGTCCTAAAATTGCATCTATAGGCATGGGGGCTTCATATTGGGGTACTGTATATTTATTGATAATCCTGGCGTCTAAACATATTCTAATTTCATCGTTCTTTTTAGGGACTACTACTACTGGATTTATGTACATGGTATCTGCTCTTTCAATAATGCCGTTGCTGATCATATCATTTATTTCCTCGTTTACTCTTTGGCAGTGCCGATAGGGGATAGGGTAAGTTTTTGCTTTTAAATTTTTCGATATTGTTTACTGTAAATTCGTGTATATACTGGTTAGTTATTCTATTCTTTTCGTTGATTAAATTACAATGCTCGTTTAATAAGTCGTTCATAAAATTTTTTATTCTTCAGGACATTTGCTGCTGTTTAATTGCTCGTTTATAATTTTATCCGTGTTATCTTCCCTATTCACCCATTTACATTCACTTATATTCACTCCTTCGCATTCATACTTCGTTTCGTTTGAGTGTCCATCCCGGATTCACTCTTCATAATAATCACGTGTCCTCTTTGGATTCACGCTATTTACAATGATTGGCCTCTTTGGGTCCACATCATTAACTTCCTGTAGCCTCTTAGGGTCTACTACAAAATATTTGACCTCTTTGGGTCTAAAATACCTTCATCGTCGTTTATACCTTTTGTGAATTCAATAGCGAATAATTACTTACTGTCGTTTTCATTTTATTCTATACCCTTATTGCTAATAAAATCTACAGCATGTCCTTGCAAATATAATTTATTTTCTTCGTACATTATTTTGGCATTATATTTATATAATATATCATTCCCTATCAGCATATCGCAATGGAGTCCCTTCATCACTAAACAATTTATGTTGAAATTTTTTCCACTTATATTTAAAATAATATTACACATCTGATCAATTTCGCCAAGTTTTTTGTTGTTCGCCCCAAGTATTGTAATTTTCGGGATTTTGTTTATAACAATATTTTCTTTATTTACAATTTCGTTTAATTTTTCTTGCTTAATTATTGACCCTTCCGAACCACTATCAATTAATATCTTAATAACATTTTCATTTAATTTTGCATCTATTTGTATTAATTCGCCTTCGTCGTCGTTTTCTTTTGAATTATCTTCTAATGTAATTAATTGCCTGGGATGTTCATATAACGGTCTTGTACTATTCTTGATAAAATTAGTTCGGAGGGTTTTTACATAAAATTTTGATTGTTGTTTTGTCCTTGATTTTGGTTTCTCGTATTTCGTGGAGATTCTCTTGCCCGTTGGTTTGCTCTTCAAATCTGTCTTCGTTATGTCGTGGTAAACTACGGTTTCTCCTATTTTTATTATGTAAATTTCTTTGATTCGTGTTAATTTGTTCGTCGCTCCTACTAATACGGATATTGTTTACATTCCGGTTTCTATAATTTTCGTTTCGTTCCGTCATTCGTCTTGTATTTCCTGAATAATTATTTACATTGTCGTTCATCCTATTTCTGTTGTTAAAATTTCCTAAATTCCTGGTGCTATATTCCTGGTTCGTGTAATAGTTGTTTGTCCGATTTCTATTTTGCTGGTTCTCCCTATTTTCTTGTCGAATGTTCTGATTACTAAAGTTTCTATTGTTGTTTTGATTCGTGTTATTGTTATTGTTAAATCTTGTCCTGTCGTAATTATTATTCCGTCCATATGTGCTATTGTTTGTCGTATTTCCCCTTTGTATCCTTGTCAAAAATTGTAGAAATTGGCTCATGGTCTTTATGTTTTGTAGCGTGATAGTCTGTACCACCTCTGGTGTAAAATGTCTGGCAATGGTGAGTACAATATCCTCTTCCCTTATTTTTGGCTCTAAATAATTAGCCACTGTGCTCAATTTCATGGCGTAGTGCACCATGTCAGATCGGGTATTGCTATGGTATTTGCCAAAATGCAATTTTTCTCTATATTGCGACTGTTGCGTTTCTCCTCAATAAAATTCTAAAACATTGCCTCAAACTCCTCAAAAGTGTGAAGCTGTTTTCAACATTTGCATACCATATGCTGGCACCTTCTGCTAAGTTAACCCTTATCATATCTTTTATATCCATGAAACTCCTAATTCCCCTTATCTTGTTCTTTAATGATATTATAAATGCTGGATGTATTATATTGATGTTTCCCGTGAATTTTATTCCCAAATCTGCACTATAATTGGTTCGAATGATTTCCTGATTTGTCGTACGGTTTTCTATTTCTCGTATTTGCTCGTCCAGTCGATCATTTATTTGTCTTTTCATTCTATCTGCTGTATTGGTGATTTTTTCTTTTATGGTGCTGTCGTAATTATGGATCACTTCTTCCCATCTTTTGTGAATTGTCTTGACTTTTTCATTGTTTTCATTGATGTTCACCTCTATCTGTTCCAATTTGTTGTCTAGTTTATTTTCCATATTGTACAAATAGTTATCAGTTGTGGCCCTTTCATTTTTTAATATGTGTAGTATGTCTTGTTTGTTTCCGTCCACTTTTTCATATATTTGTTGTTATTTCCAATTTTCTTCTGGGCAAAACTTTCCTGTACTTTTTCTTTTTCTTTTATGGGTCTTTGGGTATTTTTATCCATCTTGTCCATTCTTTTGTTTAAATCCTTTAAATCTGTCTTTAAATTTTTCTCAGTACTTTTTTTCTCTTGGTTAAAATTTTTTTTATTTTCTGTTCTGTACTTTCGATTTTATGTTTCAGGTCCTGTGGGTTCCTTGCATATTGGCACTCAACTGTTGAAGCATTTGCAAGATTGCTGCATTCGGATCCGGGAAATTTTACCCTGGGGGCCGGGGAAATTTCCACTTCCGGTAATATGTACGTTTTTCCCTTTTTTTTGTTTATCGCCGGGGCTCTGATCTTCCCCTCTGCTTCCTCTTAGAACCCTTTAGAGTCGGTTAACTGGATTGGGGATGAATATTGTTCCCATCCTCAGTTTGGGGAAATTTTCCTTTTTTAATGGCCTTTTCCGGGCCTCAAAAAATGTTTTTTCAGCCATTTTATAAAAATATGTTTTTTTTAATTTAAAATTTATTTATATTTATATTTGATGTTAGTACTATGATAAATTTAAACCCAAACTTCCTTTCAAGTAAAGAAGATTAAAGTTTTTTTTTTATTTGGGTTTGTACTGAATATATAACTATTTATAGATGGATAATAATAACACACAATTTTTTTATTTTTTTTTTTTATTACAATAAATATTTATTGGGACTCAACCCCGACAATATCTCTGTTGCAAATTGACGACTGTACCTTGTTATGATCAACTTTTATGCTGTACAATAACTTTCCTATTTTTTGATAAAAACCCTGAATAATAAATGATGTAAATTGTTTTATCTTTTATTTTAACCCAAATTCAAATAAGCTTGCCTTTTTAAAAAAACAACTCCCCCTTAAAATTTTTTTAAAACCCCCAAATTTACCATTTAGTCAAGAATTAAAAAAAATTTAAATTTTTCCCAAAACATGCAAATTTTATTTTTAAAACTTTATTATAATCAATTCACCATTTAATCAAGAATGTTTAAAAAAAAAATTTTTCCAAATCATGCGACCCCGGGAAAAGTAAAAATTTATGGTTAAAAAAAGGGTAAGATATAACTTGGGAAAAGGGTTTGTCCATAATTTTTTAGGTCATCAGTTATTGCACGGGGTTTTAAACCATTGAACCCTGAAGGTTTAAAAGGTAGTTATTTTATGTTATGTTTTTTTTAAATATTAGTTTAATAACAAGACTGATATATTATTGTAAAAGGGATAGTAAATGATGTTTGTTAATGTTTAAATATGTATAT
>JAHBCN010011515.1:0-28993 GCA_019359885.1 Listronotus oregonensis
ACAATTAGACAACATTAAAAATTTTACCAACCTATAACTGTATTTTAATCCATAGAGCGTAGCCCCTTATCAAGTTAGCTTTAAAAAAAAAAGGATGCTGAAATGTAAAAAATCCAGCAATTTTTTTCAAAATATTTTTTTTAGTGTTGTGAAATTGTGTTCTTTAAAAATACCTTTGTTGCAAAAAGCATTTGGGATATTATTGTTATTTTTTTTAAGTGTCTACAAAATGCGACAATGGTTGAAGGGCCCGTAGCATTGAGATTTTCCCAGAGCCCCCCCGGGGTCGGCAGCCCGCAGAAATGTTTTATTTTGTTTAAGGAAAATGTTTTGTACCACAAAGGTTCTTCCCCCTTTAAACCCCCAGAGCCGTAAACTGGGGAAAAATTAAACCCTTTTTTATTAATTTTAAATTAAAAGCAACAAAGGATTTTTAAAGAAAAATACAACACATTAGAAAATTAAACAAAACCCCAAAAACCGCCGAGGTGGTCCTTATCGTTAGTTTTTTAAACCAAAAGTTGAAATTTTTAAAATTTAAAATTTTTATTTCAAAATATTATTTTATTTTTGGGAAAAAAATTTTGGGTTTTTGATATTTCACACCCTTTTTTTTTTAAAAGCACGAAAAGGGAACCACGCTGATAATTCCCATTATGGGGTTAAATCTATCTAATGTTTTTTAATTACCCGTTAAATGGGTTTAAATATAAAAATCATGTAGGGTTTAAATTTTGTAAAATTTATTTTAAATTTTTTACCTAAAGAAATCCCAGTAAAAAAAATTTGTTTTAAAAAGGGTTTTACGTCTCGGGGTCGTATTTATATTTTTGCTAATATTTCGTTTTAAAAAAAATGTTAAATTGGGCTTTCGCCTTTTTTTTTGGGTTTTTTTTTCTCTTTTAAAATAAAAAAGGGATATCATTGTTATTTAAATTTTTCAAAAATTTCTATAAATAAAGTTAGTTTTTACCTTGACGCCCTTAGCGGCGTTTGTGGGGAAAGGTAAATAGTTTATACACCTGAAAATAATGTTTAAAATGTTCTTCAAAAACATAACGTTACAAAATTTTTGGTTAAAGCAAACCGAGTTATTAATTTTCTAAATTAAACTTTAACCTTCCCCACCCTTTATTTTAGAACCAACAAAAATTACACTGAAGCTTTGTTTAGAACACATTAAAGATTAAAATAGTACCACTTATTGAACACATTTGATTTATTTTTTAAAAATGTATATTTTATGTTTTTGAGTTACCCATGCCCTCATGGCCATCCAGACTTGAAAATAATTTCAGCAATTTCTTTGGTCGTTTTGATTTAAAAACTTTTTTCCCGAAAGTTGTACTATTAGTAGTTTCTGAGATATAGACTACCTCTTTAGTGGAACACCCAAGGACCGACATTGTGTATATTTGGTCCAAGATTTTTGTGTTACCATGTTCAAAAACAAAAATTCCCAGACTCAACGTCAAAATCAGCTGATTGGCATAAATCACCCAGTAATGGATTAAGGGCGTTTCAATTTTTATATTAATTTTTTTGTGTTTGGGTGTGTTATTTCGGGTTTTAAAGTAGTGTTAGATTAGTTACTCGCAGTGTTTTAATTTTTTTTGTTGTGGACTATTTGACTTTTTTCATTTAATATTTTATTTGAGACTAAGTTTTTTTTTTTGATTGGTTTTAAGAAAAAACCAAAGACATTTTAAAGTGTGAAATCACACGATTACTGTATTTCCAGTTTGGAAAACCCAAACCCACTTCAGAGCTGTGATGAGTCGGAGGTAAGAAAATAAAATAATAAATTTTTTTGAAAATGATGCTACCAGAATAGTGATCTTTAAAAGGTAAAATATCTCTTTTTAAGAGTATCATAATCTAAAAATACATCCCCAGATGTGGCCAAATATTTTGATTTAAATATATTTATGAGTGTTTTTTAGATGGCATAGTGGCAGTTGCACAATATAAGAGCTAAAATATGAAATTTACAAGTAACTTATGCTTAATGAATGGAATGAAATTGCAACGCATGAAAAAGGAAATTTTTCAAGAGGTTTTTATGGAAAATGAAGATTGGGAAAAAATAAAATCTTGGGTGTTCCAGAAACCGATCTTCTCAACAGCTCTTTTCGCAGGTTTTGCAGGATTATGATGTATATTTTAGGGGAAAGGTAAACATTCTAATAATAATTATACGCTAGAAAAAAATGTACTTTCACACTTAAAGAAAAATTGAAGGGCCATTTTTTTTAAATCACGGGGTAAAGCACTTTACAATTTCAAAAAAATTTTGTTTTGCCTTATGTTTTCTAAAAAAATTTCGTCTGGGCTGTAATTTCTGTGAAAATGCAACGTTCCTTCAAGTGTTGTAGGAACAAGGATTTTGCCAATTTTGCTGTGCAACATGTCTAGCGGTCTACCATCCAAGCTGTTTGGACAGATGTGCTGATATTGTGAAGCTTGGTGGGTACATAAAAATACCTGCTCAACTAAATGTCAGCTAAAGCAGGGACGCAAGAAAGAAAAAAACGAATTTGAAAAAACTATTGTTGAACTCAAGAAAATCTCCGTGACAAAGACCGGGGTTTTTGAAGACTGGGGGCGAGACAGTGCTAGCTTTGATAATCTTGAGGAGGCGGAGGAAAGATTCTTCGTCAGAGTTGGCAACGCAGAATAACAGGATTAAAACTGAATAAGGGGATTGACGAGCTGAAAAGTGCGGAAGTAATGGAAGCCAACCATTCTGAAATGTAAAGACTTTAAGAAGAACTCAAAACCGCATAGAGGAACTAACAGCCCTCAACCGAGGCGGGTCACGACAGTGAGAACCTTAGTGGATAATGCACAGCTTAGTAGGGAAGTAGAAACACTAAATGTAAGCTAGTTACAGAAATCGCACATCATGCTCCAGCTACCGCTTCCTTCGACATGGCAAATGATTTTGTAACCCCAATAAAAAAGGTCAAATCCCGATAATTGGTATCAAATCATGCATGTCTGGGACTGGCCATATGATGAAGAATCTCCTGGGAGAAAAATATGATACAAATTGTCAGTATCAGATAAATGCCCTGTTGACGAGCTTGTCGATTCCTACCTTCAGTTGTCAAGGGAAATTTGGCCAAGGTGATTTTGTTATCTTGTTTATTGGAAAGGAAAATACTATGAGGGGAAAACTGTCTTAAGTCATGCCTCCAAAAGTTGGGTGAGGTTACAAAGAAGACCCAAATTTTACGTAATATTTTCCTCCATTCGCGGCTAATCGGCACATACTGAATCGTTTTATTATGATACCAACCTACTGATTCACAAGGCTCTTTGAAATTTCCCAAACCCCTGTATTCTTAGTCTTGACAGCTACCTGTTGAAGACAAACATGTATGGTCACGCCAGTAATATCCCCAAGAGGCAAGTAATGTACATACTCAGAGATGATTAAGAAAGGGAAAATAATACAGAGGCGAAATAGGGCTCTCTGATTCACATTTTCCCAAAGGCCAAGAAACTTAACCCTCTAGCTGATTTCTGCTTATTATCAGAACATAAGGGGATTTCCCAACCAAGACCACTGATTCATAATGAAGTATTAATTCAAATTATGATGTTTTTGTTTTGACCGAGACTTGGCTTCATGACGGGATTACTGACAGAAAGTGTTCCCGGATAACTACGTGGTATACAGAACGGACAGAGATTCCGCAAGTAGTGGTAAATCGCGAGCGGAGGGTGCTGATTGGGAATACTACTTTAGTTCTACGCAATGTGTTATACCGTCAGTACAGCGAGGAACTGTGTGAATTTGGAAAATTTTGGGAACCTTTTTATGTATTTTGTGCTGTTTATATTTCACCGAACTCTCCTTTAGATGTATACGAAATCATTTAACCAGTGTGGCCTAATATGCGATAACTTTCCAAAGTCAAAAATAATCTTAATTGCGATTATAACCTGCTATACCCCTGTTCTTTCGTTTTCCCAGATTGTGAAGGTAGTAATATTGGTGGTGACATAGACTATCTTCACCTCTAAGAAGACCCAAAAATATCTTAGTCTAAAAATAATAAATGCAAAAATTATTCTACATGAATCCACCTCTTTTTATGATCTTGTACAGCAATAATATTACAATTTAATAAAAATGTGTTAGATCTTGTATTTTCTAATTGTCTAAATATCTATGTTTCTAAGTGTAATACGCCCTCAAGCAAAGTCGACGCACATCACCCGCCATTGAAAAGGGATTTCTCTTGATGCCCTCAACTTCAAATAGTGCCGTGTCGACAGGGGGGAAAACGAAACTATTTCGCCGACTACGATTCCTTAAATAATTACTTTGAAAATGTAGATTGGAGGTGCTGCACACTTGTGGTCGGATGTTGAGAGGGTGGTCGAACTGTTTTACTCAATTCTCTATATTGGTTTTGGGAATTTATATAAATAAAGTGTCCGCAACATCATTAAATACCCCTCTTATTTTCTAAGCAAACAATTCCCTTTTAATTTCTAAAAAAATGGGGTTTTTAAAAATATAAACACAGCAAATCGGAAACCGACAAAAAACTGCTATAGGCGTTTAAGAAGTGATTCTAAGGCATCAATTAACACAGACTATGGTTTCCTGAACACTGCTCAGATAGAGTTTTGGAAAATGTCAGATCTCTGGTCTTACATTTGTGCTAAACGTGATACTAATGGTTATCCCAGAGATGAGATAAATGACCGAGCCCTAACATGTCCCAAAGAAAAGTTCAGTTATTTGCAGAGTTCTTTAGTTCTGTTACTTGGCATGATGCACAGGCTAATTTTAGTGACACTTACCAAATAGCACTGATATCAATCTTTCCAGCATTTATTTTCATAGCAATATCGTGTTTAACCAAGTTAATTAGTTTAGACACCAGCAAAGGGCTGGACCTGACTTAGTCCCAACCATTTTTTCTTTATAATTGCAGCCCTACGCTATCTGTACCTTTTCCTATAATTTATAGTCTCTCAATAAAAACCAGTACTGTCCCATCTTTATGGAAAGTGGCATATACACCCCTTTTCAAGAGTGGCACCGTGTTTAGTATCCAACCATCGAGCAATTTCAAAGTTGAATTGTGTTGCAAAAGTTTTGAGAAGATTGTTACTGATGTTTTATTTAATACTTTTAAAAATACCATTCTACATTTCCATGGTTTCTTTTCCCCGAGATCCGCGAAACGAATTTGTGCATGTTTTCAAAAACCCTCTCATCTGCTCTAGATGCCGGTTTGCAGGTCGACGCAGTATACTTTGACTTTCGAAAGGCTTTTGACCAAGTGGACCAGCATATCTTAATATGTGTTGGAGGCTTATGGAATAGGTGATCCACTTGCTAGGCTGTAAACTATCTTCAGAATCGTACACAGGTTGTTAGAATAGGCACTGAAATATCTGAGGAAGTTAATGTACTTTCTGTTCCCACAAGGATCCCATCTAGGGCCAATTCTGTTTCATATTTATTAACGACCAAGTTCTATCTTGAAGAGTAATTTTCTTTTTTTTTCAGAGGACCCAAAATTTTTTGCAAATTAACACTCAATGACTGTCAAATTCTGCAAAATAATATCTCGAACTTGAATTCCTGGGCAATCATTAATAACTTACATTTGAATACACTAATTTCAGGGTAATTCTTTTTCCCCCGGAAAAAAAGCCCACCCAGCATCCACTATCTGGGAATAATCGAGCGGATCAAATCTTAATATTGGGGTTTTTTTGAATGAACTTCGTTTGTCATCATATTGACTGACTGGGTACGGAGGGGGTTCCGGGTGGCGGGATTTTTCAGAGACAGTGTTCAGATTTTAAAAGTGTCGGCCCCGAAAATTTGTTTTCGTTGGTCCGGGTCTTCTGGTTTTTTACGCCACTATCTTTCTTTCTCGAAACCTATCTCAAAGGGTAAAACAGTCCCGAAAAAATTTTTAAAATTTCCCTTTTTAATAAATATCGACCCACCACTTAAAACCCAGAACCCCAAATTTGTTGATTACAAACACCTGAAGAGCGCAGAATCGTTACCCCATCCTTTTGGCCAAAAAACCTTTTTAATTATATCGATTTTGACTTTTCGGGATTAAATTTCAAGGTTCCCTCTCGCCCCCGAACCATAAAGTTTTTTTGTAAGTTATGAACGATATAGGCAAAAATGGGTGCTAAAACCCCTTATGACCTTATTTAATAGGGCACCCTGCCCTCGATTATTTGTCCCATGTTTAAAAAGAAAATCGGGCCAGTTCTTGCTCCCTTTTTTTCCTGCCAAGGGGCTGTACCCGTCGTTATCATAATGGCGGGGTGATTGGGGGCGACTGAATGCTCTTTATTTTGTTTCATATACTTCTTTTATAAAAAGTCTATATATGTATTTTTAATAAAGTTGTTATAATATTGTTTTTGTACTATTTGGGTTTACCTTGGTGTACATGTGGGAAAAAATAAATAAAAATTATCACAGTTTACAAAAAAACTTCCTCTTGCACCCCACAACTGAAAACCTGTTTCACTTTGAATATTTTTAAGCTTCTCTCTAAGCATTATCTGTCATACCTTCTTTTTTATCCCAATTGAGCAAATTTAAAGTCTCTCAGATGCATCCCATTGTCCCTTCTTTTCCCTTTTTTCCCCACCTTCATTTTTTAGAGTTTGGGACTACAAAATCTTATCATAATTACATCTGACTTTGTTAGGCATATATGTGAACAAATGTTTTAAAGCTGGGGTATCCTGGAAAAATACACATATATCAAGATTGGTGATACCTAAAAGTTACCCCCTTTTCTACTAGGACATATGATTAAACCTGTGCTCTTGAAACAAAACTAAAAAACCCTTGAAAAATTTTATAAACTTTAAATATTTTAATTAAAAAAAATAAATCTTATTTTTTCCTTAGATACATTATTCTACATCTGTCCAGAAAAAGGATTTGTTGATGGTGAGAGTTTTAAATCTAAAACAAAACAGGAGATTACCATGGCGAGATGAAAACTAAAATTTTTTGAGAAGTGGGTTGAGATGATCTACTCCCCATGAAAATTATTAGTCTTTTTAGGTTCTCTCCATGTGGTTGTTAAAAACGGGGTATATAGGCGGAAAGAAAAAAATAGGTTAAATGTTTAAAAAACCCAAATATTTTTTGAAAATCGGTGACAAAACGATTTTTGGTCTTGATTCAACGCACCAAAGTCTCAAATCTTTGTCGTTATCTCTTATTGGAGGGTGGTCATCAGTTGACTTGTAAATATCATTGTAAATTCAATGCTATTGAAATGGTATATTTTTAAAATAATAAGACACTATTTAAAGGCCCCACATTATTATTATTAAAAGGAAAATTATAAAATATTTAAAAGTTATTTGTTTTATTTTTTTTAGCTTTTCTTTATTAAACCACCTTACTGTTTTTAAAAAAAAAACCAAATATTAAATAACATTTTTTTAAAACCCTTTAAATCATTTACAGTGGCCCCTGCTTGACCCCAAGTATCCTTTACAGTCAGCTGCAAACGCCAAACCCCCACTTCCTGCTCTTTATAGAAAAAGTTAGACTATTCTGCTGTGCAATTTGCATACTTTTTTTTTTTAGTCATTGAATATGTTTGCTTTTCTCAAAAACCCCCCTATGGACACTCCCCTTCTAAAGCCTTAAACACGACCTTCCAATTTTTTGATAAATTTTTTTAAAAATATGTCTTATTTTTGATGATATGAATAAAATGTTATTACTTTTTGTTTATTTTTTTTATTATTTAATATGGGAAGATAAAAGTATCAGATGAAATAAATCGACTTATCTTTGGATCTTTAAAAAATAGTAAATACATAATAAGGGGTTAACCCTCCTTATAGTGAGATATTTATCAGGTTTTTAAATTTAACTGAAAAGAGTTTTCCTGGGGAAAAATAACAAAACATAACAGGTCTGTTTGTTATTCAGAAATAGTGTATTTTATTTTTTTTTTCACCCAAACTAAGCGCCCCAATTGAAAGGGGTTTTTTAAAGATAAGGGGTGTAAAAAATGTAAAATAGTGTAAATTATTTCCCAAATAAAAACACTTCTAAAAAACTTTAATCTGCCCCATATCGGAAAATATATTTAATAAATATTATGGCAAACATTAACTTTTATAATTCATGCAACATATGAAATGAAAAAATATAATAAATTTATTGTAATCTAACAAAAATTTTTTTAAATTTAAAAGAAAATTCCCCCTTCCCTCGTGGCCCTGTTAAAATTTTATATCAGCCAACTTAAATCGGGAAAAACAAAATTTTTTGGGATTCGCATTTTTCCAACCTAAATTTTTAGCGACAAATATATTAAATTTTCTTTTGTGGTGAAACCCTGTTTTTGGTTTTGTTTTTTCTGGGATTATCGCCTTGAAGTTTTCTAAAAAAAGGGACATTTCGGTCCAGGTCCCGGGTATAGCAAAGAGGTTGCCAGCCCCATTGACAACAAATGGGGAAAAAAATTAAGAACACTAATAACGTTTTAATGGCAATCGGACCTCAAAATGAATTAAAAAAAAAAACAAAATCGAAAATAAACGATTTTTTTAAAAATTTTTGTTTAAAAAAAGAAAAATAAAATTCAAAGTTTTTTAAAATTTTGATATTTTATCGAAATAACATATTAGGTTTTACTGGAATATTATATTTCAAAAGACAAAAAATTGATGTGGGTTTAAATTGCGTTTTTATTTCAAGCATAGGTAACCATTAAATTTTAAAAACCGATATTTAGCCCCACATTTTTTTTGTAATAAATAACTGCCTTTTTTAAATTTCTTTTTTTTTTTAACAAATTTCCTTTTTTAAATACAAGCCTCTAGTTTATTATTTGGGTTTTTATCTGCGTGTTGACAGATTTGATTTTGGGAAATTCTGTTTTTTTTAATGTATGTTCTATGTTTTTTTATGCGTTTGGCTAATGGTAAGAAGTTTCACCTATATAAAATTTATTACATTCACAAGGGATCTTATGAATAACATTTTTTGTGTTTTCGTTTATGTTGGGTGGTTTTGTTCATGTTACTTGAGATCTAATAGTGTTTTGTGTTTAAAAGATAGTCTGAATATTAAATTTACTACCTATTCGTTAAATTTATTTGATAAGCCAGGAATATATGGTAAAAACAAATTTAGGTCTACTTTGATTTTGTCTTGAATTCGGTTGTTCAAATTTTAGAAAGCATTTGTTTATAAAATCAATTAAACTAAAATATCTTTTAAAAATTCTTTGTCGTTTTATTTGTTTTGATCAAAACAAATTATCTTAATTCTATCAAAAAGACTTAACAACTCCTTTCTTTTAATTTCTTCTTGACAACGGTGGCCGACTTGCCACCGAAACATAGATTAGTGTTCTTGATTTTTTGAGTTTTTTTGGGGGTTTTTTCTTCCTTTTTGTTGCAGGCGATCTGCAAGTTCATAGGGGCCAATAGGGTTAAGCAGGCTGGGTTCGCTTTACCCCGGGACCTGGACCGAAGTGGTTTCATTTTCTAGCAAACTTCAAGGCGAGTAATCCCAACATTCTAAAAAATTACCGAGGTGGCTATAAATATTATTTTTAAAAATTTGCCGACAAATTTATACTATTGAATTTCTTTTTTTCCCTTTAATAAGCGGCAGGGTTTAAATCATAATTTGCTGAGATGTTTTTCTATTCATAGCAAATTTGATTTAACTTATAAATTTTTCTTGCATGGCCAATCTAGAAACTCTTTAATATAAGTACCTAAAAATTTGATACTGCTACCGAGAATAAAATAATTATTACACAGCCCCACAAAAAAAAAGGTTGAAAGTCCAAAAGACTTGACCATGGTATCTTCACGTTTTTGGGGTTGCTGAATCTGAATCCGGGGTCAATTTGACTCCATCAGGTCAGGGTCAAGGGCATTTCAAGGTTAAATCGCAACAAAATTTGTTACAAATAATTTTGCAGCTATGACCTTGAAGTGCCCTTGACCCTGACCTGATGGGGTTAAACTGACCTCAGATTTGGACTTAGAGACCTCAAAAACAAAGATACCGTGGTCAAGTCTTTCGAACCTTTATTTTTTTTATTGGGCTGCGTAATTTTGCAGGTTTGACCTTGAAATGAGCTTGACCCTAACCTGATAGGGCCAAACTGACCCCGGATTCGCGTTCAGAGACCCCAAAAACATGGTGATACCATGGTCAAGTCTGATAGACTTTCAACTTTTTTTTTGTGGGACCATCTTATTAATTGTAGCAGATGTTTATTTTAGGTTTATTAAAACATAATGATACATACTTTAAAAATATGTGTTTTTTAAATTTATGGAAGTTAGGATTATTTAATTCAGTTTAATAATTTATGTGAAAATTACCATAGTTTTTCCCCAACTATTGCAGAGGGTCCTGAACGCTCTAGTTATACATTTTGCACTCTTCTGGCATCTCATATTAAAAGAATTTTTTCAGCTATTTACAATCCTTTTTTTCACTTTCCCATTAAAGGTTTTTTGCAAAGTTTAGTTGTAATTCGAACGCCATACTGTTTATTTAAAAACAGTCACAACTAAAAAATTACCATAGTTTGTATGCAGTGTTTTTATATGAGGTGTTCGAAACATTTTATTTTTTTAACCAAATGAAATGAAAAGACCAGAATACCCAAATACACTACTAAGAGTTGATACATTTCTCTGAGGACGGGCCCAGGGTAGATTTTAAATAGTTTAACTGAATATGGTTTAGGTCTTTATTTAACTTATACTCGGTTAGGTATAACAAATGTTCTTGTAGGCAAAATTATTTGTAAATTAGATTTTTTTTTCTTTTTCTTTCAAATATTGGGGGATAAAGGTGTAGGGTGGGTTTTTATCTTAAATTATCCTTTGACTGGAGTGGCGTACACAGAATTTCACCTTTTTTTGATTAATTTACCACAGTCTATTTACTATAATAGAGTTGTACCTTTTAGTTGTACTTTATTGCACCATCCGGAGCCCCTGCCTTTAAACAACCTAATTTTGATACATTCATTATTTTTCATGTCTATAAAAGGCGAAAATATCTCAATGGTTTTAAGAGTAGGATATATTGATTTTTGTATTAAATTGAGAACAGTGACGTGTTTGGTAATTAAGTATTTAAGACATACTTAAAAGCTTGGGTATACTTATTAATTTTCTGCATTTCTTATTCTTTTTATTATTTTATTTTTAATATTCTTTGGGATCAAGAAACAAGATTATTAATATTAGCGTATTTAAAATAAAACACTTGACATAATGCTTATAATAAGATTTTACTGATCGTTTCTCTTCATTATAATAAAACAATAAACTAGGATAACAGGAGGATATTAAAAATAAATTATTAGCAAATATAATTAATAAACTAGACTTTTTAAATCAATATTATACAATATAAACAATAATTATGATTATACAGCCTTCATTCTCACAATTTTTTTCACTAGTCATCTTTTTTCTCTTGGTAGTGCTTCTTGCATTCTGAAACAATATAAAATAACAAAATTTAATATCTTAAATACCACAAAAAAATGCAACGAGCACAAATATTTATTTTGCATTGATAAGCATATGTAAATATATTTGTTGTCATGACAGTATTCCTGATTAAATTTTAAGGGTATTCCGGGCAATAGTTCTGTCGGTAACAAAAACAATAATAATAATAATTGAAGGGTACAGGAGAAAAACGGGCTAAATCAAATTTTATGATCTTGAGAAAAAGCAATTTTAAATTCCAAAACGCTACAAAAACTTAAGTATTTGGATTGATAGAATTTCCTTTTTACCAATATGTTTCCCAATTATCCAAGATCTTTGGGTCCATAAATTGCAAGAATTTTAAAAAAATTGTTGATGGAAAAATTAACAATTGATTGATAACTAGATTTCCCCCGAATTTATAACAATTTTGTTTTGTGAAGCATGTTTATTTCACTTTACGTCCAGCGTTATGCCTATATAACCAATATAGTGAAACAAAACTGAACTAAAAAATAATCTCCGATATTCTCACATTAATTTGATCTCCATAAATGAAAACTTAATAGTTCGATTAGTGTATTAAAATAAGCTACATTATTTTTTTGATTATTTTGAAAGTTAAAAAAAAAAGAATTTTCCTATATTCCCAGTTAAGTATGCACCAGTGAGGTAAAATTATCTTTAGCTTCTTTTCACAGAACTTTTAAAAACTCTGCAAATTGGTAAATTTTTTGGCCGAATTTGGTATTAGCCACAAAATGACACATATGATACCGGGATCTTTAAGTGTAAAGCTTATTGAAATCGTAAGACTCTTAGCTATAATTTTTAACTCAGGTAAAAACGCGACATAGCCCGTTTTTGCTAGGTACCGCACGGACTTATGACCTAATTCCCCGGTAAGGGATAATTTGTTTATTTAATATCTCCTGACATGGCGTTTTAATGTGATAATTTTTTTATAACAAAATTTAACAATATTTTCTATCGGATGACGTCAATATCTCAATTTTGCTAAAAATTGACTTAGCCCGTTTTTTCCCCTGTACCCTTCAATGGTTGGAGCATTTCTGTTCAAAGCAGCGGAGAAATTTGGTGTCAGATTGAAATAGATTCAAACGACGACCAATTACTTAAAAGTCATGAGTCTAAAGCCGTAAGAACTACAGTTAAAAGAGCAGATCAGCAAATGCTCTCAGAATGTGACAGCCGCAGCACGGAATATTTTATCAAAACAGAGAAAGACTCAATTTATCTCAAAACCTCACGTTTGAGTTTTTAAAATTTGTTGAGCTCAAGTCTAAAAACAAGGGTTTTTTACTAGCATGCCAGGATGGGGTAATAAACACATTAGTATACCGAAGTCAGTTTTCCAACATTCCTGATACTGCTTGTTGAGCCTGTTGACAGCAACTTGAAACTCTGATGCACTAATTGTCAGCTTGTCCAGTGCATGCTGCCAGAGGTTACATCCACCGACATAACAATGCGCTTCGGATGCTTTACTACACCCCAGACATTATTACAGCATCGATGAAACAGCAATTTTGTCATTTGCTCCCAGCGATATCGAGGCCGTAGTGGAAAATGACAACTGTCGCATATATTGGAATCATTATGGAGGTTAGAGAGGTAAAGGAGCACAATCTCTTATGGCTGTTTTGCTAAAAAGTGGCCCTAGAGAAGCATTTAATGGGGGGCTGGTGTAGCCAGCTGTAGCGAAGTGAACCTGTGAGAACCAATGACCTTGACCGCAATATATAAAGTGGAGTTTGAAACAATGAGGTTATTGGTTTAAAACTGTTCTTGGGAACACCAACGCCATCTTACCTTATTGCAATTTAAGGGTCATTATTGTAACACAGAGATAGTGATCCTGGTCTTTAGAATCCATGGAGTTATGCGTTTCCAAATACGCATCAGATTCGCGGCAATAAACCTGATATCGTTCCTTAGATAAAACAAATAACTATGTATGTGATTGAGTTCTCCACTCCAAAGGAAACTAAGATCGATATAAAGGAACAGGAGAAACGAGCCAAATATCAAGATCATCTCGGCGAACTGCGGAGGCTCCATTCGGGGTATAGCGTGCGATTGGTGGTTCGGATTGTCGGCGTTTTGGGGGGCATGAAGAATAAGGTTTTGGGCAAGTTGGGCTGTATTTCCGCATGTCAAAATTCAACCGAAAAACTGGTGATGAAAATGCAGAAATCTGTTGTCCTTGGGTCCCGTCGTTTATTGAGGCAAATGAATTTTGCCGAAGATCATTGACCGAGCGGACGCAAGAAGTTGTCTTCGATACGGATGACCCTCCGCATGACGCCCTATGGGGGTCGAAGCCATAGGATGGGTCATGTCGGATCTTTATGAATAATAACATGAAGGATAATGTGTTGAGGGAGCTGAGGTGTATTCCTGCATGTTAACATTCACCCGAACAACTGGTGATGAAAATGCAGAAATATGTTTTGCTTATTAATATACATATAGATAACAACCGAAATTGCACTTATATTTTGTATTTTTACATTTTTTAGCGATTAATTTATTTTGATAAAGTTTTGTGACTGATAAAAAAAATGCTCTGACTTATGACCCGTCATGTTAGAACCTATAAACAAGACAGAAGGGGAACTATTTATAACCAATAATTCTATACAACAGTCAAAACATGAATTTGCGACTAAGTTTTAATTTTAATACCACTAACCTTCGATTTTCCTTCGATGGAACCCTTGTGAAAACACTAGGTGTCACCCCTGTCTTTTTGTCTCTTGTACTTGCCCATGTATTCTAACTGCTGCCTTCGATGGGCCTCCATCAGTGCGTTCAGTTCAGCCTTTTGCCTATTGAGCATTTCTTCAAAAGTCTCTTCCTATAGCGGAGAAATAGACAATGTAATTGGTACATTCAATATGAATTAAAATGAACAGTACACATTTACCCTAGATCAATAAGGTTATTGTGCAAGTCATTTGCCAAACATTATTTTAAATTTTTAGGGAGTTAGTTAAAATCAAACAATATATAAAATTTTTAGAACATAACCACCAGATTTAGGTAAATCTTAAATTATAAAGTGCATAGTAATTAAATGTAAATAAGTATTTTTATCTAAAGCTGTAGACATTATAGTACAGGATGACAATACAAGTCAGAGATTCAATATAAATGCTACTAGACCGTTCACTTTTGCAACGTTATAGTCTGCATACTTCTTTCAGTAATTGCTGCGTTAAACAGCATTTAATAGATTTTTATTATAGGTCATGAAATATAACATTATATTATTAACTCTTTTGTATTGTTTTTAAAGTTATAACTAACTCCCATGACTATTATCTTCGTCCAGTATAGTTACTGGTAACATATTTTAGACGTATCAAATTTTTAACCAAAGGGTTGGAAAAATATAGGTTACATTTCATGCTGTCGATAATAATACAATTATGTTAACATTCACAAGCTTAAGCAAAACTTAGAAGTGCTATATCTTACTTCAGATGAATAATAAAAGATAATCTGTGTTCTCTCCGGATATATTTGTAAATATTACTGATGCGCAACCCACGTGCATTGCAACTTATATTAACACAAACCAGTGTACAAACACAATCTTGAAAACTATACCAAGGGATCATGAAAGACCCCAGAAAGTGCAAAGCCAATAAACTAAGACATGGATATGATTAAAACATTCCTTGATGCAATAACGATTACCTACCTTTGTATTTAGTAGCAACTAAATAATAAAATACCTCTTTTAAGCCTAAATCTACGGTAAATTTGTTATTGTTATAACACCCAATTTGTTAAACACCAACCTTCACCATACCGTAATTCAAGCACGTATTACACTAATAAGCCACATAATTTTAACCTTCGCCCCTTCCCTCACCATCTGATTTAAAAGCGACAGAATTATGACAATGACATGTTACGACATAAGAAGTAAAGATAAGATGACAGTACAGCCAGCGGGTAGCCCTTTCCTCCTTTTGTACATAATTTCTTACCGTCTCACTACTAAAATATGTCTCCAAGTATTCCTCGATCGGCACCGCCTTTTTTATTTTCTCCTTCGCGCAGCAACACCATGACTCCGCCCCCAACTCTCGATGCCACGACTCCGACACCCATTCGGGGTGGGGCGAGCCATAACGATATGCCCGCTGAGGCGGAGATATGCCTCTAGCATAGTTTTCGCACGTGTGGGCGTGGCAATTATGAATTGGCCTTTCAAAGGGCGAAATTCGTGTCCTATCTGCATAATAGGGATATGTACGAGTATTTGAGTGGGAATATGAGTCAAGAGCTGCGATGTTTTGATATGAGTAGCTACGATTTAATCTAAATCGTGGGTCGGAATAAAAACCTGACTGTGAAATGGATTTGTGTTGACAAGTGCATGAAGCATCCCTGTCGCTGCCAAAAAAATAAGCTCTGTTAGCACTTGACTCGGTGTATTCATAAAATTGACTGTCATGCGGGATGTCGCCACGACTTTGAAGTATATTTTGACTAGGGCCCCCACCCAATCTATTATAAGGCGTTTCCCTGAAACTACTACGTTTTGTGTAATCACTTTTTTGACTATAAGTTGTCTGCAGTTTACCTCTACTAGTTCCCAATCCCTCGGCAGATCCGTAATGCTGCTTTCTTTCCAGATTTGATCCGATTTTTTTAGATAATTGATCCCCAAAATGAATAGTATAATAATTTTGTTCCTTGACTTTGCTTTTAGGCACGTCTTTTAGCAAATTATGCATGGAACTGGAATGCTTTACCTTCCAGTTTCTTTTTATCACTTCGGTAGGCGTTTCGTCTCTGGTTTTTTTCCTCTTCACGCTCGTTTTTCGTTTAACGGTAAAATCTTTGAACGCCGTCTGACTCTGTAAGACAGCAGCAGAGTTAGTTTTTCGAGATCTTGTCTCGAAAGTATTGGTATTTTCTGGGTCATGACGCCTAATATCAGAAAAGAATACCTTTTCAGATTTCGGAAACTCAAATTTCTGAGAGTTTAGAGGAGTTATATCGGGCGTTTTAAACATTTTAGCATCTGTGAGGTCGGGACACGACACATTCTTTTCGGAGACGTTATTTAAAACTAACTTTAGACTCGTCGAATCGATTTTGGACTCTTCGTCGACTGATTTTCGAATGTCAGGCATACTTGTGGTCAGACAATCAGTTTCGGGTGGTACTATGACGATCTGCGGAAACTGCCGAAACGTCTTTGACTGTCTCCGCCCACCGAAACATACTCTTCGAATATTTTGCTCCTCGGTTTTGCTTATAGGCATAATATTTTCGATCTCGCGCTTTAAATCAACGTAACTTAAGGATTTCCGAAAGGGACGAGTCGGACTAATGTCAGGTTCACATTGCGCAGATGAAGGAGGGCTGTCAACGATTGTGGGCGTTTCGGAAAGCGAGGCGGTGCCGATTAGATGTGGGGCACGGCCAGTAGAATAGGTGAAAGGTGGCTACAAATAATACAAAAATAAAAAATGAAAACAAAATTAATCGAAAGTGGGATGTAGGATTTTGGTAACATTTTTTATTGTGTAATATGGTAATTTTGTGTTTATGGAGACAAACAGATGAGTAATATGTTGTGTGTTGAAAGAACGGTAATTACATTACAATTAAAGTTAAATTTTAAAAGTGTTCCATCTAACAAACGTTACATCTGTCAATGATGCAGCCTTTAGGTTAGGGCAGATGCCGCCCTTTGTTCCATAAGGAAAAAACGGTACTACTGCGCCCAGTCTGCAACTAGACTTAAATTATATATGTATAAAGTTGTGTAATGTAAGTGTGGATGTGTACAAATGTTTATAAGCCCCAATATAAAAGAAATCTACTTTTAAAAATCAAAAACAGTACATTAAAAGCAAACACTGCAAACACTGACAAAGAACAACAATGTGGTTAGGTTAAGTCTATATTAAAAAAAAACAATAGAAATTTCGAAATTTCAAAATTCAAAACGTCAAACGTTTCGCATACGATTCTTAAGGTATCTTAAGAATCTTTGATCATTTAAATTTCTAAAATTAAAAAACTAGGACTTTCATGTATTTGAAAAAAAAAGACAAAAAGAAATTTGTAGGATAAACTGAAGACTGATTGGTTTTTGACGAAACTATAAATTGTAATTAGATAACAAATAAATGTGATTTCGAAATTCTTATTGTTAACTCTATGTGACATTACAGGACACAAACCCAAAACACAAGTGATGTTAAAATTTTCAATATTAATATCAAAAATTACTTATACTACAGTTTATAAAACATGTTAGTGTAGAAAAAAAATACTTACTCGCACTTGAGAGATCTCTTCTTCCGTTGTCATCTCTTCTGCAAAAAATAATTACAAAATAAATATAACCTCTTGAAATTAAAAAAAAATATTTTTACCTCCTGTGTTAGGCAATGATTTTACCAACGTAGTCTTCAGCGAATCAAAAGTTGTATTAATCACCGTCGCAAAATCATGTCCTTGCGGTCCACCAACCACGCCCACTGCTCCTTGAGGCACGCCCATGCCGCACGCTCCACCCATAGGTCCTGAATGTTGAGTTTGTACCATCTGAGACAGGCTACGCCCTGAGATGTGCCAATGGCTTGAACTCCGCCCATCTGACTTTGATTGGCTAGAGGCACAGACACTGCGCCTTGACCGATGTTAGATCCGCCCACATTACTTGGGTCGCCGCTATTTGGGTGGCTTTCCTTTCGGGCGGATTCGGGGAAGCTCGGTTTTGATTCGGAAGCGCTGGGCGGAGTAAGTTTGCTGCGGTCGGGTTCAGTAACGACACTGACTTTGAAACGGGAAAAACGGCGCTCGCGGGATGGAACAGGGGCGGCGGTGTCTGGAGTTTGAGATTCTTGCAGTGTCTAAAAAATATTAAAAAGTCAGAAAATAGGTTAAAGGGTTAATAGACGACATACTAACCGAAAACTGGAATAACTATCAAATAGAAAAATGTTTTGATTAGATTATTTTATTGTCTATGGAACAAAGTTATACAAATTGCTAAAAAGCACCAGCTTAAATTATTTTAAGCATCTATATAGAATGGTAGTTAATCTAATTTTAGATTAGATCTATGTAATCTAATTATTGTAAGATGATAGTGATGAAAATAAATGATGTTCTATCCTAGTCATAAGCATCATTTTATAAGCGAATTAGGTTAAGAAAAGGGCCTCCACTTTAATTTTATTTTTTTAATGTGAAAAAAAAAGAAATAGCTTTTTAGCTGTATATATCTAATTTAAAGATTCAAAAATACAAGTTTAAGCAGAGTTTTTTATTCTATTAATGATAATTAATCTTTCTAGGAGTAGCGAAATACCGAAAAATTAACTTTGTTTTCATAAATAAATAGGTTGCTTATTCAGTGTTAATAATTTTAATGTCATCTACGAAAAATACTATTAATGCAGAAAAATAACTATGTTCTAACCTACAGTTGCCCATACTTTACTTACACGCAACAACTTTATTTTTTGTTGCTTGATAAAGATACTAACGCGTCTCCTGAACTGAAGATTAAAAATAGAAAAAAAAATAAATAAATAGAAAAAAAAACAAACTAAAAACACTATTGGGTTTTCTGAACTTCGTTAATAAAAAAAACCACTGTAACATATTTACAAGCTTGGCTTCTTGTTTCATAGATTTTTTTAAAATCTTAGATAAGCCTTCAAATGCTTGGATTAAACCTAATACTTTTTTTATACTAAAAAAAAATGTCACTAGCCATCTTGGAGCTTTCACAACACGCGGTATTCGCCGGCGGACACCCAAATAACTACTAACCGCGCCCAATGTTGCTTGCTTTTCGTTGATGCCACGCTTTATACCCACTAGATCTGTGAAATTCAAACTTACTCTATCATAAAAACAACCGACGAGTCACCCCTTTTATTTTTGAAATGATTTTTGTAAACGGAGTATCTAGAACTGTGTCCTTTTTTCGCGAAATTAAGGATTCCCATTTATTAACAAAATTCAGGCAAACTCTGCACTAAAACACACTATCTTGACAACATCGAATCAAAACTTACCTGACTGACGGTCGTGCCAGCCTCATGCAATTTTTCCAACTCTAATTTCATCTCT
The DNA here is from genome assembly GCA_019359885.1 of Listronotus oregonensis. NCBI lineage: Eukaryota > Metazoa > Arthropoda > Insecta > Coleoptera > Curculionidae > Listronotus > Listronotus oregonensis. Next base: position 19,660 of record JAHBCN010011515.1, read on the forward strand.
CGCTTAGCCTCATCAATAGCTTCGGCAGTTTTATTTTCTACTACTTGCGATTGCGTTGGATAATCGGCTGCCATCTATAAAACATTTCGTAATAAAATGAAATAAAAACTGCGCTTAAAAAGAGTAAAATACCAGCTTAGTTTACACCGCGATGACTAATAAGGTTCGTGGACCAAATCGAGGACTTATTTTTCTTACAAGGAAAGGTTTTCAGGTGTCCGCCTCCGATTTCAATGCCGCTGAAATATGTTATTTTACGTCGAAATCTAAGAACAAGTATTTTTATTGGTATAAAAAACATTTTCAGGGGGTGAAATTAACCCCCAAAGTTCACCCCCTTAAGGGTCAGTTATAGGTTCGTCGATATTTTTGCAAATGGCCAAGTGAGTCATAAGACTACAAGTATGGGAGCGTTCAAGTATTACGTAACGCAATTTTTGGAGATTTTTGACACACTTTCTCACCCATGAACGTGTAAGTTTTCTTCTCCCTAGTTAGGCGTTCGTTACCACCAAGTGCCTTTCCTAAAAGTACAAATATGCTGTACGAAGTCGCTAAATAAAATCGCGTTTAACAAGATTTCACCTTATCCTTCCGCCCCTGTAACGCAGCGTAACGTTTAACAAGACCACCCTTCCCCTCAAACTCGTTTTCGTTTTCCAGGGAGCCGTCTTAATTTACTAAGGAGGCAGCGCAGCGTCTTGGGATTTTTGAGCTTAATCTCCCATTTTCTTTTATACACTTTTATGTCACTAGTCTTGTTTATTTTACAAGTTTGTATAACCCCGAGACTGGTTGGTTGATATATTCCTGTGGGCTCATTTTCGGATGCCCAAATAATGCCTGTCTCTTGTGATTCAACGCTTCACATTCGCACAGGATATGGTAGGCTGTTTCTTCCCCCTCGTCGCACATTCTGCAACTTGGGTGCCCATTGTATGAGCCTATCTTGTGTAGGTGTCCTCTTAGGCTATCATACCCATTTAGCAGCCCTTACTGTTATGCGAAGTCTTTTCCTACTTTGTCTGAGTAGTTCTTTCTTCGTTCTTTTGGATGGGCCCCTTATGAAGCCTTTTCCAAGTCTTATTCTACTGATGCTGGACCAGTATTCCTCTCTAGTTTGCCCTCGTGCTGTGGTTTTGGTCACTCCAAGGGCAGGTTCTGGCCCAAAGTGTGGTGTGGATGATCCCTATCTCGCTAGCTCATCCGCTTCTTCGTTGTCTTCTATTGCCGAATGTCCCAATGCCAACTGGAGAGTTATCCCGTTGCGTTCTCCCAAAACTTTCAGTTCTTTTTGGAATTCCCATGTCAGCTTGGACGTTACCTTGGTGTTTGCTAGTGCCCCTAGTGATGCCTGGCTGTCTGTTATTATTCAGATCCATTTATTTTTACAAGTTCTCCTGTTGTTTTCTTTTGCACAGTGCATATAGCAATATTTCCGTTTGAAATACAGAACTGTGTGTTCCTAGTGGAATGGTAAATTGTGAGTTCTTCTTTCACTTTACACGCCCGCTCCAGTTCCTTGCTTGGTTTTGGATTCATCTATGTAGCAGATGATGTCTCCAAACATGCTGGGGAAATGTTTCCGTTCACTTTGATCTGGAATTTTTACCTCTAAGTTTTTGTTAAATGAGTATTGGAGACTCATCTGTTCTGTTCTTATGTCCAAGATGTCGCCAATCTGACTTTTTATGTTGTTATGTCCCAAACTAGCGTAGACACCAGTTGGTGTCTACGACCCATTCTTGCCTCTCCCATCAAATTTTAGAAATCTAATTTCAGATTCGTGACCAGCGACCCCTGAATGCCCAAAGTACATATAGGTATTGGTCCTAGCTTTAAATTTTAAAATAAAAATCATCCTCTGAAAGACTATGTATGTGAGCTAGATTTATTTGGGTAAATAAATTATTTGAACATTGAATGGGTGGTTTAATGTGGCGCGTCAATGTAACGATGTTTTGAATTAAAGAATAACTCCCTATTTTTTGCTTGAATTATAAGGTTTTATAATGCAAACATCGGTATATTGACCTACAAAAATATTGAGCCATTTAAGACCTATACCATCAACATGTCAGCTGATTTATAAACAATTGCTAGATAAATAAGTTATTATTTTGCATTTTACCTGTTGTTGTTTTTCCAAATGCTGTTTCTCGTTGATCCGCCTCAGCTGATCGTTCAGATCGCTCAGATCTTTGATTTTTGTTTCGGCGGGTACAGTCTGATTCGTCGGAGGACCATAAAAGGTTTGCTGATCGATTTCCTGTACAGGAGACAGTATTTCCGAAGAGGTGGCACCACTGTTTGGAGCGCTACTAGATTCTACACGAAGCTGTAATGAAAATATAAAAGGTCAAGTTTTAGCATAGAACTGGTCAAACATAGAAAAGTACAGTTTAGAAGTTATCCCCAAAAATTAAAAAGGACACTCGATACGCTGCCGTAAGAGAAAATACATTTAAGGAAAACCACAAATATGGCGCTGTTCAGTCCTAGTTGTATTTGTGCTCTAGAACAGTGTTTCCCAACCTGTGGTAGGCGTACCACTAGTGGTACGCATGCGCCACTTTGGGCGATCTCAGTGTTGCCAAATTCGTGATGGACAATTACTTAAGCACACAAAAAAAGTTATCCAATTTTGAGATCCCACCATATTTTATTTAAGTATTTGTATATTTTAGCAGTGATCGGATCAAACGGACCCCGATTCGGATTAAGTCACCCAAAATACTAAAATATACTATGGTGAAATAGTGAGATCAAACAACTTTTTTTGTGTGCCGGTGTTATCAGAAATTTAGCACAATAAATTATAGTTTAAAAATACAAAAACACGCTTTTAAGCACTAAATAATATTATAGTTTAACCTTAATTTTTATTGTAAACTACAAAAATACACCTTATAATTGAACCTATTTTATTTATTTCCTTATTTTTTAGTCCCAAAACAACATAAAAAGTAATCTTAGTCAAGAGCCATTTTTTTTTATTTCGATGATCCTATTCAGGACATTAAAACGGAGTTATGAAATAATGGTATTGTCATCAGCTCTTGACCCCTATACAAATTTTCAAGTTAATCAGAATTCTTGAAATCGGTGTAAATTAAGTTAAAAGATTCCGTTACATAGATACAAACAGGTCAAGATAATAAAACCATGGTAAAAATAACAGGTTTTTGTAAAAATTATCAGATAGATTTTTTGTTATATGTATTTTATTTCTCATAAATCGTAGGATCTGATTTATTAAGGCTGGATTTTTTATTTGTCCTAAAGCCAGTTTATTTTTAATGTGTTTCAATGGTCTTATTGATGTAAGGTCTTAGCAACTGATCTTTAGTGTTAAAACTTTAAACTAATTGGCACGTGGATGATTTAGGTCTTGCCAAGTGGTACACTTGAAAAAAAAGCTGTGAAAACGCTGCTCTGGAACTTTGGCACAAAAAACTTATTTTCCGTTTTCAAAAACATAACTGTTAGCAATAATGTATAGCAATTTTGTAAAAATTAAGCCTGTAACAAAAAAATACGTAAATTTACGACTTAAATGCCATTTTATAACTAACAGATCGTCGACATTGTTATGCGGCTAAAACCCAACAATTGCCCATATAAGTTGTAAAAAACCTTTTTAAAAAATACTTTTTTTTATATATTGTCATATAAGTTTTCATTTCCAATGTGTACCCGTATTTTTATAGGGATAGATTCTGAATTATGTTGTATATTTCATAAAATATATTTAAAAAAAATAATAATAAAACAATTATCTGATTTCAAAACACTTAAAAAAGATCTGCCAATCAGAGAAAAACAGGCCTTTAAGAATTTACCTACTACAGGCGAACTAGCGTGCGGGAAAGAAAGAAAACTGGGGTATAACCTTTCTCTCGCTCGGCGTGCTAATATTGGTCGGCAGAAACTTTTAAATATTGAGTGAGGCTGCCCATGAATATCAGCACGCCGGGCAAAAGAAAAAGTTGTATCCCTGTTTTCTTTCTCTCTTTTACGCTCGTTTGCCTGGCCAAACTGAAAGGCTGCCTTTAGTAGGTATATCCTCGAAGGAAATAACTGATCGTACCTTATTGTGATTAGGTGCCGTTCCATCTTGGGGAAATTCTAAAGAACTAACTAAAGCATGAGGGCTAGACGGTGCCTAAAATTTAAAAAAAAAACATGTTTGTATTTTGAGGGTTAACATGTGAAATATTTATTTTAAATTGCATTCATTAAGATAGCACTGACAAGTAAAAAATAAATTAGCTCAATTCTTCTCTAATAAAAATGAAAATAACTCTTTTTATCGGTTCCTAAACATGCATTTTAGATTTCTATAATTTCTTTCGTTTGAATCATTTTTTATTACTAACCATATTCTAAAAACCATTTCTATCCTTAATGACGTCATCATTACTTATGAAAATAAATGGATGACTGCAATACCTCGATATAATTGAAAAAGAAAAAGGACAACATAAATAAAATGCCAAGTTTCATGTTTATCTCTTTTCATTAGAATATTTTTTCATCTACTGCACCAGAGCAAAGGATTTAAAACAAATATCATGACCAAAGAAAGAAGTAAGGGTTTTTAAATTCGTTGGAAGTATATTCTTTCTCTTTCATTTCATATTTTAATTTGGATAATATCTGAACTAAAATAACCAAACTCAAAAGCGAAAGCATTATGGCTTTAATGGGGCAAAAATCTGCAAGACCAACATGAACTCAACCTGGCCTAATAGAAACAACCTCATTCTAAGTAGATTGGCGATAAACTATAATCGTAAAGTGTAATACTACCGATACGATCATCAACTGTTTTCGCCCCATCATTGTGTTTTGAACGCAAATAAAAACAGATAACCTCTATGCGGTGATCGAATTAATTAGTCCCCAAGAGTGTTGTACTCATAGAGGTATTAAAGATAGAGCAGAGAAGCCAGGCCTTGAACTGTCCTTCGATTAAAAAGAGAGAGATCACAGTACTCTACTTATCACTCTCTCGCATGCGCCAATAAAGAGAGACAGATAGGGTACCGCGATCTTCTTTCTCTTTCTAACGGTCGGACGCTACCGCGTACAGGCACCCGTATGTCATCCCTGCTCTATCTACAATACCTCTATGGTTGTACTCCTTTTATCGACATTCCAGTGACAAGAAGACAACCTCGCCATTAATTTGACATCATTTACACATTCCACCTTTCTTGTTACAATGTCGCCGGATTGAAAATTTATCAGAAGATCTAATATTCCTGTTCTTACTAATTTTTAAGGTAATATTTATTCGATAAACTAAATAAAAATTCCCTTTAGTATAAATATTTTGAGATATTGCGGCCGAATTTTATAAATAACTCGATGTTTTAGTACTGGCCAAAATTATACAGGGTGTTTTCTAATTAATAAATGTCAATATTTAAGGGGGCGATTTTTTGGTCCATTTAAAGAAGAAAACTTTATATGAACGTATGTCCTAAACATCTGAAGTTTTGAGATACAGGGTGGTAAAATTTTCAAAAATAAATCATATTATTAATATCTGTAATATCACTTTAGAAATTTTAATGAAATTTGGCATACATGTACTATGTATTAAATGGCCTTTTTTAAATTTCCACCAGTGGCGTTTGTACGGAATTTGACCTGCCTTTTTTGTCAGACATTGACGCCAACGATTTCTCATAAAATAAAAACTATTTTTGAAATCCCCAATTATTTCTGTGCAACGTTGATCACTTGATTTTTTTTTTCAATCCGATGCACGGTTTTGGCTTAAAAAATAAACACCGTTTTTCTGCATGATCGTAACAATATCGTTAAACAATATCACCACGCAGAGAAATATTTAGATTTAATTTTTCTAGGTGAATTTTTATTTCTATTTTTATTCTTGACCAATATTGTTATGATCATGCACAGAAACGGTTTTTATTTTTTTAAAAGAAGACCGTGCATCGGAATTACAGATAATAATAAATATTTATTTTTAAAAATTTAACCACCCTGTATCTTAAAAGTTAAGAAGTTTAGGACATACATTCATAAAAAATTTTCTTCTTAAAATGAACCCAAAAATCGCCCCCTTAAATATTGACATTCAATTGGAAAACACCCTGTACATTTTACATTAATTCGTGTAAGAACCTGCTGAAAATTGGCTACACGAAATTCCAAGTTCCAATTATGCTGGAGTTAAGGTTATGAGACTTTATAGGCATGCAAATTCCACTAGATTTAGAATTTGTTGACACCATTTGAGGGGCAATATTAAAAAAGGCAACGTGGGCTAATTAAAAAAAAGACCGCTGGATTCGTGCAGGAAAAGTGAAACAAATAAGGTAAAAATAGTATGAATGTAAATAAAAGTTATAAAATGTTCTCATATCGTAAATAAGGGTATAAACAACAACCTCCTTAACAAGAATTTTCATTTTTATTTCTAGATCTTGTTTGTTAAACAGTTCTAATGATCACGATGGTAAATGTTCAAACTTAAATGGGTCAGCGAATGTATTGAACTTACCGTGCTATTTGGCACATACTGGCCCATAGTAGGCGGTCCGATAGTTGACAGCCTTTGGTGGAGATTCCTTTGAAAGTTGAGATCGTAAACCACCTCTTGTTGAGGAGTAGAGGCTTGACTACTTCTATTAGATCCACTTTAAAAAAACAGACAGAAGAATTTTTGTTATTGGTTATAAATATAAAAATAAGAGATAAAACTTTTATTTTTAAAACAAATCTGTTGCTTTAAGCTTTACCTAGGCTTATAAAATATATACCCCACTTTTTCCATGAAACAAAATAAAGTCACATCTTAAACTGAATTGCAATTTTTATTAGTTGTGTTTTAACAAACACTTTCTAGTTATTGCCTATTTTTTTAACGAAAAGACATACCTTTCCATAATATGCTTGAGGTTATCTGGTATAACCTTCTTCCCATACCCTTGCATGTTCTCGTCGATGGACATCGACTGCTGAAAGTGCCCTGCTTGTCCTTGTGGCAATGGTGGCTGTTGTGGCTGCACCTGACCCCCATTCTGAGCCATGGATAGGTTCTGAACTGATACTGAACCGGTCATCGGCTGTTGAGCCTGAGCGTAAATCTAATAAAAAGTAAAAGTCGAGTTAAAATGTGTTGAATAGTGTATCTAGTTAATAAGTGATAATTAAAAACAGTCATATTTTCTCTAGTCCCGATTATTAACTTTTGGTCCTGCAAGACACTGTGTGAGCGAAGGTTCAATATTTTCTTTTGAGATACTTAACACACACTAACCTGTTGTTGATAGACAACTTCACTTGGTTGATTCGTAACTGGCGCCTGCTGCATCATCATTTGTTGCTGTTGAGGAGACGTCATCGAGTGCTGTTGTGTCGCTTGTGCAACTGGCGGTTGCTGCTGAGCAATAGGCGCAGTCTGATAGGTGACCTGATTGCTAGAAGGCGTGACTTGCGGCAACGGAGCTGAGGTAGGGTGTGGCATGACGTTCGGTGGGAGTGTCATTGTAGGAGGAGGAATATGCTAAAAGAAAAGCATTATTATTTTTACTTAAGCACTTAAATACTTTCAAAACCAACAATTTTTGTATTAAAGTAATATATACTAAGAAAAAATATATACGACTTACTTGCTGCCCAGCCTGCACATACTGTGGATTAATACCGCTCATGCCGCCAATCGGAGCAAATCCCTGCTGTCCTGCAGTGCTTGCAGCCGGCTGCGACTGTTGAATTGGAGCCATCGTTTGACTAGACGGAACCATGTGTCCAGCGGGAGGTGCTACATGACCAGTAGGCGGGGTAATATGCTGCGGAGCAGTAGCTTGCGGCAATTGCTGACTTGCTATAGGTTGAACAGGTGGAGCTTGCTGAACGATGTGTTGCGAAGGTGGTCCTTGAGTGTACTGAACACCAGGCGTTTGGGTAATTGGCGGGACTTGAGTGTATTGAGGTTGCGGTACTGTTTGCGTAGGTGGAGCAACGTACTGCTGCGCAGGTTGTCCCGAAGGAATCTGCTGTTGTTGCTGACTGGAAATAGCTTGCATATGGGTGGGTGGAGCTTGGCCTTGCTGCTGAATAACCGGTTGGGTCTGACTAACAGGAATTTGCTGTGGCTGAGTTATGACCTGCTGCGCAGGTGGTATTTGAGTTTGAGGAACTTGTCCTTGCATCAACTGTGAAGGCTGGGAGATTACAGCGGGCGGAGCTTGTTGGGAGGGTACCTGTTGTAAAGGAGGTTGTACTGGTGGCATGGTAGTCGATGGAATGAATTGAGGTTGTTGGGGTGTTTGCTGAGGAGCAGGCGTCTGTGGAGGCGCAACAAAGCCTTGCTGAGATTGAGCAGCTGATTTGGTTAAAGGAACCTGAAAAAAAAATGCAACTTTTAAAGAGCGAGTTTAAAAAAACAAAAAAGGCAAAGTCTTGCCGTTTAATTTCACTTACTTCAACATTGCTTGTTACTTTCTTACTTTCTTCATCTTTTTTTGGATGACTGCTATTCTTTAGGTTATCCAGACTTATTTTTAATTGTTCTATGGTGTTGATTAGTTCCGGACCACAAACTTGAGCTAAGAATAAAAAAAAATATACCATAATAAAATGTAAGTTTCTTAGACATCCAAATTATAAAAGCAATCTTATTACATAACGGACACTCTGTAAATGACCACTACTGGTATCTTAGTAAAATAAACAAGATTTTTTTTAGGATTGAACAGCAAACAATATCGGGTAATTTTTTTCCTAAATCTAGCATTTACCAAATTTCTAAAGCAGAGATCTTGTTTCTTGGCGAAAAAATCATCTGCTACATTTTATATTGACAGTTTACTTACCAGGTTCTCCTTTTGTAGTGCTTTCTTCCTTTAAACTGCAAACACTAATCTTCTGTTCCATATGTTTCTCTGTATCCAATCTCGTGCTGTCCAGTGGCGCTGATATTTTCCTAGCCGGAAGCGCGGTAGAATGAGCCGAGGCCTGATTAGCTACGCCCGATTGTCCATTGGGTGGCTGTCCTTGGCCATTTAACTGTGTTAAAGATGGTTGGGACGATATTGGCTGTGAAGTGATCGGTTGCTGTAGAATTGGTTGCTCGAAAATAGTCGGAGGAACATTAACCTGAGGAGTGTGTTGAACCTCTTGTTTGTCTGGTACTGGTTGCTGCTGAGGAACCGTTGATGGTGTTTCTCCTGCAATTTTAATTTATGTATAAGACGAATATGTTTAAGACGAATGTATAGATACAATTTAATAATAAAAAAAATATTTTATTTACCATATTTCTTTTAAGTTGTAAGACAGACGTAAGCTTGTT
>JAHBCN010011515.1:29003-50655 GCA_019359885.1 Listronotus oregonensis
ACTAATAATGGTATATTTAACCGCCGCAATACGCATTACTGGGCTCAACAAAATCCGCGTGTTAAGAAAATATCGAGGCATCAAGAACGTTTTGGGTTTAATATGTGGTGTGGAATTTTAGGAACTAAAATAGTAGGTCCATTTATTTACCATAATTCATTAACCGCAGAACGATACCTTCATTTATTGCAAAATAATATAGAAGACTGTTTAGATAAGTTACCTCTGGCACAGGTCAATAGCTGTTTCAACAAGACGGTGCTCCTGCACATAATTCTAGGCAAGTTCGAGAGTATTTCTCGCAGCAATTTCCTGGAAAGTGGATTGGAACCTCTAGTGAAGTGTCTTGGCCAGCGCGATCCCCGGACTTAGCTCCTCTAGACTTCTTCATATGGGGTTTGGTTAAAACCGAGTTTACCAATATTCTTTTAAATCTGAACAGCAGTTACGCGAATGTGTAACGGCCGCATTTAACAGTACTCGTATTACACCAGAGATGTTATGTGATGTTTTAAGTTCTACAGTTAGATCATACTTATGTTTAGAAAATAACGGAAACCTGTTTGAACTAGAGGTGGGAATAACGGTTCTTCTTAAATAACGTGTTACTCGTTCCCGTTGCCCAAAAATAACGTTCTAAAATAACGTTATTTGAGAACGAAGTTATTAGAAAGTTCTCTAACCAAAACCAAAAAGTTAAATTTCACTACGTATGTATATTTTTTTTTTAATATGTTTCCTTTTTTTTGTTTAATCTATATTTTTTAATAACTGTTATTTTTTAAATATTTTATTTATAGGTAATAAGTTTTATTTTGTTGTTGGAATTGTTATTATTTTTATCAAACATTTATATTTTATAATGATTTATTTGAAGTATTATTTACCCCTGTTATATTATTTAATTGTTATACTTTTATATTTTTAACCAAATCATATACGGGAATACGAATTTCAGTAGTTTCTGTAGTCCATCTACTTCGAAGCGAAACTAAAATAACATTATTGAATTCGTTCTCAAATAACGCAGAACGGGCAACCGGTGCGTCTCGTGCGTCTGTCCTAATAACTACCTACAATAACTTTTAACTTTATTCGCTTATCGTTCCCGAATAACGGGCAGGCGCACAATGACGGTACACGGACGGCCTACTCGCGGCGACCAGACCGGTCAGATGATGCAGTTCTCTCGTTCTTTGGTAACGAGTTATTGCGAAAGTTAATAACGTTACGTTTCGTTCTAGTAAAATAACGTTCTCAAATAACGTTACCCAAATAACGACCCACCTCTAGTTTGAACACCTGCTTTGAATGAAATAAAAAATGCGTTAATTTCTTTGTTGTTTTCGTTACTTAAAAAAATTATTATTCGCCTACTTAAAATACCTTTAAAAAATAGAAAAAATGAAATTTTCCTTTTAACTAAAAAAAAATATTGCATGTGATACATCGTTGAATTTGTAATAAAAAATGGATAAGATACACGGTGTAGTTTTTTTTGGGACATATAAAAAAATTAAGTTGATGATGGTTTTTAGAAAATAAAACGTCGGATATAAAATCTAAAAATACCATCACGTAGTACCTTAAAAGTGCCAATGAAAAAGTGTTATTAGTTTTTTGATATTTTTTCAAATAGTCAGAAAAAAATAAAATCGATATTGTCAAATTCCCGTTTTTCCCAAATATCTCAGCAGGCCAAGAAAGTTTTTTAAGATTCTCTAAACGGCATGTAAATGAGCTTCAAAAAACACAACTTTTTCCTAATTTAACCTAAGATGTATTTCCAACATGTACTGAGATTCCATGCTTAGGATCCTTATCTTGCGTACACTGTATAAAGATATATTTTTTTTTGGCTAAACAAACTTTTCTTCCTTAACATATGCTAAACCAAAAATAAATGTCTTTACACAAACCCGTAATATAAGTGAACAGTACCATTTTACGAAAATTTATAGTTTTATAAATATTGCCCATCTCTGATTAACAACAGTATTCTTGGTAGTGCCGATTAAAGTCTTTAACAAGTTGTTATTATATTGGCAATTAAAATAATTTATTTATTTTTTAAGTTATTCAGGGTCCATGTATCCTTAATTTTTTTGGTATATGTTCTGAAGTTACCATGTACATCATTATTTCAACGTAAGAAAAAGAAAGTCTAACAAATTACCTAAAAATATATAAAAAATATTAACTTACCTTTAGGCATTTCTTGAGGACCACTATCCCCTCCAAAATCCTTATCCTTAGGCAGATCCAACTGTCCACTTAAAACAGGACTAACCAAAAACCTAGAGATCTTGCGCTGAGGTGACTTTACCAGGTTATCAGGTTTTTTCTCGTCACCTTCTACCTTTACTTCTATTATCCTTTCTACGGATACTTGTCTTGGAGGAATATCTATTAAAAGAATAAAAATAAGTTAATAAAAAGAATTGGCTAAGAAAACAAAAAAGTGACCATCCGATTTATGGGCATTTCTTTACTAATTAGATCGTTGTCCCAAGTAATTTTTATGCAGTTTATGTCATTATTACTGAGTGCTATATACTAATGACGACAATATACAACTCTTTTTAACATCCGAGGGTTCATATACAAGCAGATTGTAATATTTAATTAATAGCAATTTAATACTCTATAATTACAGTCCCCCGTCATGTCCCATCCTAAAAAGAGTAAATCTGTTGACAAATATTTAATTTCAGTGTTTTAATTTCATTATGAAGTTAATAATCTATACTACAATACAGTAAATTTGTTATTAAGGCACACACTGAATTTTAATATTATTTTTATATCCAATGAGTAGGTACCGGACATTGGCAAAAATGTTAAATCTGATTCAAAATTTATTTTTGAAAAGTTTTGGATATCTTCCGGATGTGATTGAACAGTTAGAAAAACAAAATGCCCCCCTAGTCACTTCATTTCATGTATTTTAAACCACTATGGATAAGCTTAAAACTGTTCCTAATGAAATTGGTGACAAATTAAAATTGTATATACCAAAAATCTTGAAAAGAAATCCAGTAATTTATGTAAACGAATTTAAATATTTCTAATTTACAGGTAAATATTCAAAATTTAAAGACGAATCAAACTTGTCATGTTCAAAGTTAAGCTCATCTTCGATTTGCTGAGGTAAGCTGAGCAGTGTTGACTTGGTTAATATAAACCTTTTGAAAAACCTAAGATTATCCATCTGGTCAAAATGGTTTCTTCTAAAAATAAGTAAGCAATTTCCAAAAGAATAAAGAAAAAGATGGACTACCGGGCTCGGCCGCTAGTCGGTTATGACCAACGAATTCTTGGATAGAAATAAAGTAAACAAACCTTGTTTGGCATTAATATGTTCAGGGGGGCAAGGAGGGATAGTTCTTGTAAACACACGGCACAACAACACACTAAATAACATCACTCCGGAAATAATAACTTTTTCAATGTTTATGGCATTGCCCCATAAATTACATTTTAATAAATCGATGATTCTTTATTGTTAAAAATTAATTTTAAAGCCGGAAAACTATTTTTGTTTATTATCTGAAGTGACAGACAGACATGACATTTACTTTAGATGCCCAATTCGATTGCTGTTGATCAAGTTAGTTTACAAAACGTGTTATTGAATAATACAACCTACTAGAAAGAGATAAAATGATATTGGAGTGCCGTACAACACCTTATTTACTATCATTTTTTATTAAACGAATGCTTGGAACTGTCATATTAATAAAATGTTTATACTTAAATCGATGTTGCCTATATTAACACAAAAACCAATATTTTTGAATAATTTTATTACATTTTCAAGGTAATTTCCTGATTTTGGTTTTTGAGATCTGGCAATTTGTTTACGTTTTTCCAAAACAAAAACAAACAGATCACTATACCAAACACCCTGCCTACAAACTGGCGTTGCGTGAATTCTAGTCCTTAAGTTCGTTGGTTATGACTATTAACAGCGATTACTGTAGTTTCTGGGATACGGTATGACAAGGAATTTAATTTTTTGTAGGTAATGTTCCACAATGCAAGTTTAAACAAAAGCATTTTAAAGTAATAAGAATATTTATTCCTTGTACATTTAATTCAGCATTTACTGGTATGTAATATGTTTAGGTTATATTTATAATAAATTATAAAACTTTTATTTGGTTTCACTTGATAAAAATACGTTTTTTCTTTCTTATAAACACTTTCCTTGGTGATGTAACAGTCCGTTATTCCTTAAGGCGTGAATTTATACAAAATCGTTTATATTTCATAAATTAAAAATTAAATGTATAAGCTTTTAAAAGTTATTAATTAATTTACAACTACCCACCGTTGTATTTACATTGTTGTTTTCATTTTTAAGAAATATATGCTTGAGACATTTTTATATGAACCGGCTTCCAATTAGCAGAGAAAGGCCTGTATAACTGTAAATAAATTCACCCTGTTATGGCCCAGATGTGGAACCCCGTGATTTCTTCCCTATATCACCTACCTTGAGTGCTTGTCTGTAAAACAGTCTGTCCTGTAGCATGTCCACCAACCACACCTTGTGCCATTATTTCTCCAGTACCCTGCTGTTGCTGTTTTTGTCCGTTTGTATCTTCTTCACTACCAACGCTCATCACAAACACTTTGAGGTTAACTTTTTGTCCCGGCACCAAATGAGGACTGTCTTTCTGCTGCTTTAGGCTGTTAGTCATCTCCGTTTTAAGAGCATCGGTATGATCTGTAGTGTCTTCCTTGGTCTCATGTTGCAGATTTGCTTCTTGCGGAGAAGAGACGTTAATGACAGCCTAAATAAAAAAATATATATTTTTTTCTTCAGTGTTTACAAGTTATTGGACATACATAAAAAAAGTTAATTTAGAAAGCACTGACGTCGCATCCTGGAAAACATTATTAACAAAACAATTCTAATAAATTTGATGTTTATTATGTCATTATTTTTAAAACAAGGCCGGAAGCAGCTTTTTATTTTTTCAAGACTTGCCATAAATACACTGCAACCCAAAATTAAGGGATATCGTTTTTTAACAGTGATTTTAAAGTTAAATAATTTAAAAACTAACAAACCATTTTTTAATTACTTATTTTTAGATTAAAGGTACATCAATCTATTCTTAAATTTTTTCTGGTGGTGGAGCATTTTATTACAACGTAGTTTAATTGTACATAGTGAAATGAGTGACACCAGTCAAACTTCAGTTTTTTCCTAGTGTGCAAGGCCAGTGGTTTATCTACTAGATAGTTCTTGAAATTTGTCTCTAACTGTAATAGTTTCGAAAGTATGCATTTTTTTATTTTCATAAAAGCTTTCAAAAGTTAAAGCGAGACAACTTTTAGGTAAACAATATTTTTAATAAAACTTCCTTAAAGTTAACAATCAATCTTAAATATAAATAATAACGAGTAAGTATTGTTGTTAGTTAAAAAAAATAATAGTGAGTATGGCGGTGAACTTGAAGCATAGGCATACTGTTATTTAGATTATCTAAGATAGGGTCGGGTAAGTTTTCCCACGAAACAGGAAAAACTTGTGCAAGCTATTCGTGATTCTCTATAGGTGGTTCATGTTGATTCAGTGCCCCCTGAAGCATATCCCACGCATGCTCGATTAAACTTAATCGGGAGAAAGGGCTGGTAGTCTAAGGTGATTTATATTATTATCACCTAGCATCCGAATCATATTTCGTGTCCTGTGAGGCGGCGCATTGCCATCCAAAAAAAAAGTTTATTCCCAGTTGCTGTCCGAGGGGAACTTCTATGTCTTGAATAATATCTCGAGCGTAAATTTTACCATTCGTGTGCGTCGTTCTAAAGATATTTCAGCCCATCACATTATAGTTCCACCACGGAAAGGATGGACTTCTTGCACATTTCCCAAATGCCGAGGTGTACCTCTTAGTCTCCACTCTTGAAGGCTTCTAGAGTCACTATGCAGGCCAAAGCGGGATTCATTACTAAAAAGAACGCTGCTCCACTTACCTACCCAGTATTGGTGTTCATTTGCCCACGGTACCCTGGCTTGTTTATGGTGTCTTTTTGTACGCCTCTCATTGGTCTACGACAAATTAAATTTGTTGCCAGAAGCCTCCTTCTAACGGTATCTCTAGATACTCCAACACCAGTAGCTGCCAATAATGACTGCTTTATAAATGTAGATGTGATTATAGGTCTCCTCCTAACCACTAAAAAAATGAAACGATCCTGACGCGCTGAAGTTTTCCGTTTCCGACTTTGCCACGGACATCTTGAAACCAAATTTGTTTCAGCAAACGTTGCTAGGCGGTTTATTACACTCTGGGATACATTAAAACGGGTCGCAACTTTACTCTGATACATACGAGCATCTAACATACCCAGAGCTGCTTCTTCTGGACTCAAAATGACGTCTAGGCCTTTTAAGTGAAAAACTATTCGTATTAAAGTAGCGATCTTATTCAAATCAATTGATAAACTGTCATAAGTATTTAAAGTAAACATGGTAATCACTTTGTGGCTAAAAGGGTCAACATCATGATATTTAAAGTGAAAATGGACATCGCGTAGGAAAAAATTGCATATATTCGAAACTATTCAGGGTTAGAAACAAATTTCAAAAACTATCTAGTAGATAAACCACTGGCCTTGCACACTGGGGAAAACTAAAGTTTGACTGGTGTCACCCATTTCCAATATGTGAAATAAAAAACCTCCTGAGAGACACCTCTATATTTTACCCTGCACAATTAAACTATGTTGTAATAAAATGCTCCCCCATGAATAATTTAAAAATAGATTGACATACCTTTGATCTAAAAAAAAGTTATTAAAAATGGTTTGCTAGTTTCTAAATTATTTAACTTTAAAATCACTGTTAAAAAAACGATATCCCTTAATTTTGCGTTGCAGTGTAATTATCAGATTAATTTCATGAAAAAAAAATTGTTTCCCAATTCGTCAACATTCCTGTTTCTCTTACGATATACCACACTTTTTAAACGAATCATAAAAAAATAACCATTATTTCAATATCGGGGCTATTTGCAGCCTAAAAGTGTAAAAGAAAATTTTAGGTAGAAAATTTTTAAGCTTTATGAGAATGATTTATAATTTTTAATTTATCACTTCTTGTCAGGTTCCCAGTCCTCCAAAAAACAGAATAGCATAATAATAAATATTTTAGAGCAAATACCTTAATGTTAAACCAAGCAAGTATTGCTAGAGAACAATGCAATGCATATCAAAACAATCGCCTGCATCTAGGCAAATTCATATTTGTCTAATTCAACCGTTATTTTCCCGACACTGCAACTAATGAGGAGTGCTTATGCACTGTACGCATGCATTTCACGTTTGGATACCAGGAGGCCAAAGTTACGGAGGTGTCAAATATGCCTCTAAACGGCTTAAGTAAATAGTAGTCCGGTGAACAAGAACTGCTGTGCCCTTAGATAAAATTCAAACAAGCTTATAAAAACATAAATGTTTGTACTTACAGTAGGAAGTTCCTGTGGAGCAACCAGGCAACTATCGTTTGTATAACTGACACTAGTCTGCTCTAGTATACCTTGTCCCGTACGGCTATTACTGTTTGTAATGTAAGTATGCTCGGGAGTGTATTCGGATGCAGTGCTGGTTTTTCGCGATACAGTACCACTAGAGTTTAAACTCTCCCGGCACCTGTACATAAAACATATTGATTAAAGTAACAATAAATCTTTTAGTGAACTATACTAGATATATTTTATTTACCTGAGATTATGGTAAATAGTATCCGCTAGGGTTGTTTTGATGGCGTTAAAATCATCCTGATTTGTGGTCTGGTCCAAAAAGGTCTGCTTGGCATTAAGTATTTGGGTACTGGATTCATCTCTCTGAAAGAAACGAAAACGAAATAACTTTATACAAAATAAATACATAAAATAAACGTTGTACCGGTAAAATATTGTACACTTATTATTATCTTCAACTCATCATGAAGAGGTACTTACAGATCTATGTCTTCGATGTGTCTTTTTACTAGGATGCCTCGTAAGTGAACCGTGCCTAACCTTTTTACGCAGCATGTGAAAAGTTTGTATATTAGCCACAAAAAATACAAATAAAATTTTTAAAATAATGCAACATTTAGATCATACAGACACCCTACAACAACCAATCATCATCAAAGTTTTTCATCAAAGTTTTCGTCACATCATGCCCATTCAAACTACTTCTATTAATTCTCACCCCTCCCATCCTGTTCGAACAGACGTCCTTCTCCAATCAACCAACGCCTCTTTCCTTACCTTTTGACCCTCTCTACTACTCGTCCCTGCCATTGCACACTCCGGTATCTTATCCGGCCTTAATTTTAGCTCATCCATCACGTCCTTAAGATGCGAACTTAATTTCTCGTGTTGACCCTCTTTTAAAAGATCCTGCTTAGTCATTCCTTCAATAATATCGTTCGGGGTCGTATCTAAACGGTTAAATTTAAAACTAATCGTTCGTTGCTTAGATACTAGGCGGCATTCAACCGTACCGTCAAGGTGAACGGAGTCCACGATCAACCTATGGCGGATCGACGAACGTTTGGTGGTTCTACGCTTAGGTGGTTCTAGATCGACACCGGTAGAAGAAGAATGATCCTTTAGGCAGCAGGAAAGGCAATGTATAGTACGTTCGTTAGTATAGTGGTTTAAACAAAAACAAATTAAACTTACTTGTTCAGACACAGACAAATCCACATCCTCATTGTTTTGTTGAGTGGTCTGTTGCTGGGACTTAGTTGCCAATGGGTCCGAAGTTAATATGGGATCGGGTTGAATGAATTGGACGCCGTTTTCTGCTAGAAGTTCAGATCTTTGATTCGTGGGCACCTATACCACAATGGAAAAAAACGTAAATCAAAAACAAAAATCAAATAAAGGACAGTAGGGTTAAATTTGAAACCTCCAACTTCCTGACAAAGATTCTCACCTGCTGTCCACCTTGCTGCGCGAATTCCTCAGCGAT
The DNA here is from genome assembly GCA_019359885.1 of Listronotus oregonensis. Lineage (NCBI taxonomy): Eukaryota > Metazoa > Arthropoda > Insecta > Coleoptera > Curculionidae > Listronotus > Listronotus oregonensis. The sequence goes on from JAHBCN010011515.1 coordinate 37,989, forward strand.
AATCTGCTGCTGCAACTGCGTGTATTCCTGGGGATAAGCGGGCTGGGAAATTGTCGACGATCGTCTATGATCCTGCTGTGCCTGGTCGAAAGTAGGCATAGGAGGTAGAGAAGTGGTCGACGCTCTATGTTGGTCTTTAAGGTTCTGCGCAGCTAGTTTTTGTTGCAACTGTTCTAGGTTCATCGGAGGTATGTCCGTGGTGGACAACCTACAACCAAAATTATCGATTTAATCAAATTTAGAAAGAACCTTGAATAAAACATTATTTCTGCAAATGGAACCTACCTGTGACCCACTTGCTGATATTGCTGTTGCTGCGCCATTTCTTGTGTCATATCGGATGACTGTTGATTAATGTTTATTGGCTGTTGCGGAACTTGCTGTACTTGAGCTTGTTGAACTTGCTGGGGAGTCTGTTGCGGAATTTGCTGCTGTTGTTGCGGCATTTGCTGCTGTTGTTGCGGAATTTGTTGCTGTGTCTGCGACTGTTGAATCTGTTGCTGGGGTTGCTGAATTTGTTGAGTCTGTTGAATAATTTGTTGCTGTTGATCATACATTTGAGGTTGTTGCACGGGCATCTGCTGGCCTTGACCGCCGGATTGTTGAACATATTGTTGTTGATAGGTCTGCTGATCCACACTTGGTTGCTGAACAAACTGAGGCGGCTGCTGTTGCTGATCAACTGGCGGGGTAACATACTGTTGAGATTGCTGGCTATATTGCTGGTTATAGGCAGGTGGTTGCTGAGATATCGATTGCTGATTGTTGTAAACCGGCTGCGGTTGGGTCTGAGGCTGCTGGCTTTGAGATACGGATTGTTGAGTGCTATAAACTGGTTGCTGACTCTGAGATACCGACTGTTGATTGCTATAGACAGCTTGCGGTTGCTGTTGAGATTGAGGTGGTTGGGTTTGGGTAGGCAGAACTTGCGGTTGTGGAGGCTGCTGATAAGTTTGTTGAGTCTGCTGATAAGTCGGTTGTTGTTGATAGCTGAAAATACCAGAATTAAATCAGTAGTAAAATCTTAACAAAGTTATCTTAAGGTAACACTTTTAGAATACTAGTTACCTTGCAGGCTGTTGTTGTTGTGGCTGACTATACTGCTGCTGAGATTGCTGATACTGCTGCGGCTGACTTAAATTTTGCTGCGTCTGCTGATACTGCTGGTATTGTTGTTGTTGCTCGGGATAACTCGGCTGAGATTGATATGTTTGGCCTTGCTGTTGGTAGGCTGTTGCCGGTGGTTGTTGGTAATTAGGCTGTTGTTGCGGGACATAATTGGGTTGCTGCTGGTAGTTTTGCTGTTGCATCTCCAGCTGACCATCGACGCTCAGTCTGTGTTGTTCAGAATGTCCAGCTGCATGCAACAGTTCTGGCTGGGATATGGATTTAAGCGCTCCGCCTTCTTGGCCTTGAGCTTGGTTAGCTCCTCCCACCTACAAAAAAAAAGGTATAGAACAAGTTTTACAATTAAAAACTTATCTTTTTTTCTTAAAATAATATATTTTTGCTGTTCAATACAAAATCTACAGTGATTTAAAACCAAGATAAACAACCATTTTTAAATATCTGTTTGGACATCACCCCTCAACATAATATATAAAAAGGGCATAATGCAAATAATATGGGTTTTTTAACTTCAAATACCTAAAATACAGTTTATTACTCCATCAAAGACTAAAAAAACAGGTCAATGACCCATTCTATATAATACCATCAAAAATAACTAAAAACTCATTTTTAAATTTTTATTACCTGCAAATACTCTGCATGTTGCACTACGCCTTCTTGCACATAATTCTGCTGTATAAACTGGGTGGGTGGGGCCTGTTTATGGACTATGGGTTGAGATTGCATTACCGGCTCCACGGACGTCTGTCTTTGTAAATGCGCGGTAGGCGGAGACTGAACTTGATTAATGCCCTGAGATTGGTCGGTGGGAGGGATCTGAGGAGGAACGTGTTGCTGAGGTGGGGCGTACTGTTCAGGTGGGGCGTGTTGTTGAGGTGGAGCATGCTGTTGGGGTTGTGTATGTTGTTGAGGAGGAGGGACTTGTTGGAGTGGGGCGTGCTGTTGAGACAAAGCGTGTTCTTGAGGTAAAGCATGCTGTTGAGGAGGGGCGTATTGTTGGGGCGGTGCATGCTGTTGGGGTGGTGCATGTTGTTGGGGCGGTGCATGTTGTTGGGGCGTTGCATGTTGTTGGGGAGGGGTTGGAATTGCTGGGGAGGAGGTTGAGATGGGGGTTGGGACTGCGCTTGTTGCGGTTGTTGCTGATACATAATATTCTGTTGAGAAAAGGAGTTAATAACTTTTGCTTTCAAAATGTAGCAATTATTAAGAGATAAAAAGGGAAAAAAGTAAATAAGAGGAAAAATAACCTTAAATCATAAAATAAGATTTCCAAAAAAAAACTAGAGAGATGGCAAAAGATCAGCAAAATGATATCAACAATCTAGATCCCAAACAAAATAAAAAAGTTGCAGCAAAAATAAAAAGATACAAAGAAGAAAACTGAAAATTAAAAAAAAAGAAATTCATCCAAAAAGCTTAGGCGAAAAAATAGAAAAAAAAAGAAAAAGACGATAGAGAATTAAGATACTTATTGCAGTAAAGACAATTACCTGTTGATTTTCTTGGGTTTGTTGCATAATTTGCTGTGGCGCTGGTTGCTGAGAGTACTGGTGCTGCAGTTCAGGTGGAGGTTGTTGTACGACGCTCGGTTGCTGCTGATATTGTTGCTGTTGCTGCTCTTGCATAATACTTGCTTGTTGCTGATATTGAGGTGGTTGCTGATACTAAAATTACAAATTTTTAATGTTGGGAAAGGTTTTTAAAGATAACATTGTTGTAGAAGGAACCCAAACAATATTTTTTATTAAACTTTTTTAAACCAAAAACAATATAATATACCTGTTGTTGGCCTTGATTACTCTGCTGTTGCTGCTGCTGCTGGCTTAATTGCTGTTGTTGTTGCTGATTAAGTTGTTGTTGCTGTTGTTCCACTAAATTAATATGATACTGTTAGTAATATGTAAAACGAATACGGGTGTTATTAAAACAACCGTAGGATGTAATTTTTTTTTAATTAAATTTGATGATTTCCTTACCTTGCTGCTGCAAATACTGTTGATACTGTATTTGTTGGGCCAGGGCTTCTTGCTCCTTATTCTGTTTTCCTGTTTTTCTCTCTCTTTATTTATTTGAACTATTTGAGCTTTTAGTAGCTGCGCTACAGTTTTAGCGTCTTCTTCAAATATTATACCAGACTTTGCCTAAAAACAACAAATATTTAATTGCGTTACTAATATTTTTTTGCTCAGAAGTCTAATAGACCTAGTCTACAGTGATAGTCATAACGATAAACATGTGGTTAAAGGGGTAGTCTAATCTGGAAAGTTGAAAAAAAATCGAGTTTTTTTTCATATTTCAATAGTTTAGAATATCTCCTTAAAAGGATTTTTTAAAATTCGAATTATTTTAAAAGTTGTAGCTAAACTTGTTGTTCGGTGCAATGAAGCCAGAGCCGAAAGTTCTGAGTTTCGAACTTCAAGTAATCCAAAAGAAGAAAGAGGTGCTCGTCTTTCGAAGAGAAATTCGTTAAATATTTAATCTGAGGTAGAAGAAGGCCCGATATATGCAGCCAAGTGTAAATAATATGATCTGTTCTATCTGAAACTTAACTTAAAACGCGTTTTTCTTCAAACTCATTTTAAAACGTTTGTCACAAAATCTTAAGTTCTAATCGACCGGTTTTCTTAAAAGTTAGCATGATTTTTTTCTTTATATATCCCTCTATGGCAGGAAGCAACAAAAAATCGACGTTTTTAATATTTATTAAATTTAAAAATTTGGAAAAGTTAAAAAATAACTGAAAAAACCTACCTTTTTCGAAAAACCGCCATTTTGCGTTTTTTTTTTTTATTTTATGGTTTCTGCCATAATGACATTTGTACTGATAAAGAATCTATTTTTTTATTTTTCAGATGACCAGAAGAGACGGAATCGTGACAAGATGGACACGATCTTTTTTCCTCTACTTTAACAGCAAGTAACTTTGTAAAATATGTTTTTTAATTTTTTTTGAGTTCTTAAAATAAAAATAAATTAAGTTTTAAAAAAATAGATAGCCAAAATATATATTTTTTTATCGACCGTCAAAAAACGCCCCAAAATTCGGGCTTTTACAATAGAATACGCCCTTAACAAGATATATACGCAATAAAAGGTAAATGATCTTTGGCTATTTCTTTCCTAGTATTTGTACTCTATACAGGGTGTCCCAGAAGTAATGGGACACAGAGCAACAGCAGATTCCTTAGGTCAAAATAATGCAATTAACGTAAACTTGCCTTATCCCAAAGTTGATAATAACTAATGACAGGGTGTCAAACTTTTAATTTTGTTTTTGTTTTTTCGTAATAATTTTTTAACTAAACGACATAGCGGTACAAAAATGGGGATTTGAGGGTTTTTTGAAGCAAGAAATTCAAGTTTCCATACTTTTGATGTTGCTGGTAGAGGGCGCCAGCTACGGCCTACCCCACTTCTTTTGGATGGCATAACTTTTTTTAAGCTTAGGATATTGACCCGTTTAGTAAAAAAAAGTTACTATAATTCCCTCATTTAGGTTTCTAGTAGCAATTGTTTTCGAGATAAATGCATTTTAAAGGACCTCGCAATTTTTCTATGAAAAATGGATTTCGGCCAATTGTTTTCAAATTTGCATAGTAATAGTTTTCAACACGTTGATCAAAAGTCTCTACGGTCACAAAACCCAAAAACCCCTTTAACCCCCCCAAAATCAGCCTTAAATGTCACTAGGGATTTGGAGACTTTTGGGGCTGATTTTGGGGGGTTAGAGGGGTTTTTGGGTTTTGTGCCTGTGGAGACTTTTGATCAGCGGGTTAAAAACTATTACTTTGCAAAGTTTGAAAACAATTGGCCAATAACCATTTTCCATAGAAAAATTGCGGGGTCCTTTAAAATGCATTTATCTCGAAAACAGTTGCTCCTAGAGACCCTAATGAAGTATACATTTTTGACGCAGAGGGATTTATAGTAACTCTTTTTAAATAAACAGGTCAATATCCTAAGCTCAAAAAAAGTTATGCCATCCAAAAGAAGTGGGGTAGCCCGTAGCTGGCCCTCTACCAGCAACATCAAAAGTATGGACAAATCTGAATTTCTCGCCTCAAAAAAACCCCAAATCCCCATTTTTGTACCGCTATCTCATTTAATCTAAGAAATTATTACGAAAAAACGAAACCAAAATTAAAAGTTTGACACCCTGTATCTTAGTTATTATCAACTTTGGGATAAGGCAAGTTTACGTTAATTGCATTATTTTGACCTAAGAATCTGCTGTTGCCCTGTGTCCCATTACTTCTGGGACACCCTGTATATTTAAAAACAGCGGACGTCAGTACTTTTAAGCCCTCCAATGCCTTAAACAAAATGTTTTTCAAAATACCTTCGTATTTTTCGACTTTTCACATAGGGTACCATCAGAATTAGATTTTTTTTACACACCGACTATGTTCCAGTATTATATCTCAAATAAAAGTGAAGCGTAAAAATTTTCATGTCACCTGATAAAACACTTTGGATTTTTGTAACAACTGGTTTTTCCGTATTTTTATTTGTTTATTTAAAAAATGGAATACTAGAACTTTGAGCTGTTTTTGTGAAATTTATTAATAATTTTTCTTGTTCATTGATGTAGATATTGACGGTGCAATTATCCCTTTTTTGTTTAGTATGTTGCATATTTAACTGACATTTGAGCGCATTTTAATTTTCGTCTCTTCTATGCCATCATCGCCCATCTCTCTCTATCAAAAATTGACGGTTGAACGGGCCGGGACTAGTACCAGTACGGATTATTATATTTTTTCCCATTTTAGTTTAATTCGTGATGCAATATTTTAAATGGACCACAAATTTAGCACTGTTTCAAATAAGATCGAATACGCTTTACAAAAGTTAGAGGTTCTCAATGCTTGAAAATATTATTTTTGTAGGGGACTGTATACAACACATGTAATCTTTAAAAAATCAATATCTTTTTAATAAAACGAACAAAAAAATCTGTTATTTTTTATTTTCTAATACTCTAATTTATATTGCATTAGTTTTTAAAAAATATCGTAAGAACCGTTTTCGAGATATTCCGAAATGAATGCACGGTTTTCATATATGACAGATATCAATAATGTTAATTATGCCAATTTGATTGTTAATATCTCGTTTCACAGACGATAAAAAAATCGTTTTTTATTAAATTAGATAAAATATACATTTAATAAACCTATTTTTCAATTTCATTTAATTCCTAAGAGTAAACTGTAATATTGGAACTTTTATCAAGAAAAAAATTTTCAGAGAAGTAAATAACATATTTTTCCCATATATTATAACAACTGTATACCGGCCACAGTGCAAAGCTTGATATTTTAAACATTTCAAATTTTTAATGTCGGTCGAGATTTCCTTTTATCATTTAATTACTTACGGCATTAAAAAGAAAATAAAACTTCACTTACGGACACAACAAATAAAAAATTTACGCAGTTAAATAGATCACATAACATTTTTCATGGTTTTGTAAAATCTGATAAAAAATGGTAGACATTGACAGTTATCAGTCAACCTCTTTGTTGGTAAACTGACAGAGTTTTTGCCCTGTTTAGGTTAAAAAAACCAATACAAGGTGTGTTCTTAGAAACTATGTACAAAAAAGGTGGCAACCATTTAATTGGTTACTACCTTCGAACATATTTAAGTATTGTCTTAAATAGCCTAGAAAGTTGAAAAAATCAAAACTTTTTTTTCACATTTCGATAGTTTAGATTCTTAAGAATATCTCCTAAAAAGGATTTCTTGAAATTCAAATTATTTTAAAAGTTATAGCTAAGTTGTTGTTCGGCGTAATGAAAAGTTAAAATTTTAAACGCGTTTTTCTCGAAACGTTTGTCACAAAATCTCAAGTTCTAATTGACCGATTTTCTTGAAAATTGGCATGAATTTTGTTTATACAGTGTGTCTGCTTAAGTTCGCACCATATGGAAATTTTTTTTTATTATTAATTTTACGAAAATAAGTTATTCTTTATAAACAGTTTTGCATGGTCTTAAACCTAAAATGCAACAGATGTTAAATTTTTTCAGTCGTATACGAGGTTTCTCAAAAAATATGAATTTGGCTTAAAAGTAAATTATCTTTATTTTTGACAATATCAAAAATTGTTATTGGGAAAAGTTAATCAGAACTAAAAATTATGTTTATATATGCCATTACATTTAATAACATTATTTTTTTTAATTAACTATAACAATGCAAATGTAACTGTAGTTACGTGAAATTTAGGATGCACTGATAAATGATTTCTTGATAGCAAGAATTGTTTGACAGTGAACGTCAAATAAAACTTGTTAACATGCTGGTGATATTTAGTGTGAAAGAAAAAGTAGAAATTGTGTTAATCGTTGGTGATAATTATAAAACTCATCGTGAAGCAGCTGAAATATTTAACAACAGACATTCTTTGAAAAATATACACCATCCATCAGTAATGAGAATTATGGAAAAATTTAAATATGTGGAGATTTTAATAATAAATTACAAACAAACGTCGAAAACCTGTTGCAAGTTAAATGTAATGTTATCTGCATTATTATTTTCTTGACGTTCACTGTCAAACAATTCTTGCTATCAAGAAATCATTTGTTTAACAGGCATCCTAAATTTCGTAACTACAGTTACATTTGCATTGTTATTGTAGATAAATAAATTGCGTAATTGAATGTAATTGCATATTAAAACGTAGTTTTTAGTTCTAATCAACTTTTCTTAATAACAATTTTCGATATGGTCAAAAATAAAAGTAATTTACTCTTGTACTTGTGTACCATTTTTTATTTTTCAAATGGAATGTCTTATGTTTTATTTTGACAAATTACTGTCCCCAATTTACTTAACTTTTTTAAAAAGAATTTAAGATAAATGGATAAGTTAACTGTGAATGTTATTTGGGAAATATACAAATAAATAGATAAAGAAAATATTGATCGTCAACCGTCAAAAAAACGCCCGCGAATTTAACAAGGCTTCTAGACTAGAATACCCCATTAAAGATTAAAAAAAGAATTTACTATAAAATATAAAATTGGATATGCAGTTGTGAACTTGTGCAAATGTTCATTTGGGAGACTATATACAAGGTAACAACCTTAAAAAATAAAGTAAAATCTAACTTTTGAATCTATAACTTTAAAGTGACACTACCACTTGGTTAAAAAACATTAGTTTTCACTTATTTTTTACTGATTATTTTTAATATGTTCTCCGATGGTTTAAATTAAAAAAAATATACATATTTTAATCGTGACAACTGTAATGTTAAAATACATTAATTCTCAATAATGACTTGTGTCAAAAATATATCTGTGAAAAATACAATACGTCAAAAATATCATACCAATAAAAATTAAAAAAAAATGAAACTCATTGACGATAAATAGTTATTTTTCAATGCTAAAAAAAAGAGAGAGAACATAGCATTTAATGGTCAATTAAATATTGGCTACCCTACATTACGATTTAAAAAAGTAATACACACCATTTCGGCAGCGATGGCATCGTATTTATCAGTCTGCATATCGAATTCGAACTGAATCGCCTCGTTTTCCTTGTGCTTGTGTGTTCTCTTCTTTGGATCGATCACTCTTAACCTAAACACTATCTTCTTGTCTTCTTGAGATACTACCTCCACCTAAATATTAAAGGTGTTCGGTTAAATTAATAAAATAAAACTGTTATGGCATAAAATCCGATCTAGCCACAAAGGAAAGGAAAATCCTATTTGACCAGTTGTGTTTTGTAAATGGGTAGAAAATTACCTTTAATCCTACATCCTCTTCAAAAAACGCATGTTGCAGCAGATCTTTCACCTTTGGTCTGTCTTCTTTCCTTGGTCGGATACAGCTCTCTATCACATCTTTTACTTCTGGGTTTTGGACTTTATCAAAACTTGCTGGTTTCACTCCCTAAATCGAAAAAAAGTACGCTTTAATATTGTCGTTAAACAAAAAAAATATATTTTTTAATTTTATAACAATTAGGTACTAATCCTCCAATGCCCCTTCAGTACCCCAGTTGACACCAATTACAGGCGCGGATGTACACCATTAGTGTACATCTTTGCCTCAAACTACGCTTCGAACTCGTCTCGGAAAACAATTGAATTGACTGGTTAGTTTACTATAAAACGATCATTATATTTCATAAAGCCTATTTAAAAATTTTTGAATTTAGCTACCCATTGAACACAGGTCAAAATTTAGTGAATTTCTGTTGACATGTTAATTATAATTTAAAAAAACAATATTTTATTTTAAAACATTTTTTAATTTAATAACATATTTTCAAAAAACCTCCCAAAAAATTATTGTTTTAATTTTCAAAACAAAAATAAAAAATTTCCCCCAAAAAATTTCCCAAAACCTTCCCAAATTTTATAGTTAAAACCCCAAAAATACAAAAAATTTAAAAAAAAAGAGGTTTTAAATTTCAATAAAAAAAAAAATTTTTATTAAAAATGGAATTAAACAAAATTTTTTACAAAAAATTTATCTAAAATAGGATTTTTTTAAAAAGGTTTTTTTTTTTTTTTTTTTTTTAAAAATTTTTTTTTAATTTAATTAAATCTTTAAAAATTTGGAAAAAAAAAAAAAAAAAAAAAAATTTTTTTAAGTGTTTAAAAACCAAAAATCTTTTTTTTAAAAATAAAAAATTTGCTTTGAAAAAATTTTAACTTAAAAAAAAATCTTGTAAAAATACAATTTTTCCCCCAAAACATTTTTTATATTTTTTTAAAATTTTTTAAAAAAAAAAAAGTTAATTTTTAATACCCGGCCAAAAAACCATGTAAAGCCCCTAAGGATTTTTTTTCATTTATTTTTGTTTACCAAAAAACGTTAAATTATTGGGGGGATTTTGTTTAAGATTTAAAGTAAAACAAATTAAAAAATTTTTTTAAAAATTTATTTTATACAAAATATTTTTTAAAAATTTTCCCCAAAATTTCTTAGTTATTTAAAAAAAACCCAAAAACCCAAATTAAAAAGCCTTATCTTTACTTATTTCCGTTTGTTTAAAGTTTTAATGAAGGTGGTTTGATTAGGGGCTATTCCCATTCTAATTTTTTTCGGCCCCCAATTTGGGGAAAAATTTGTTTCAACAAAAAAAAAAAGAAAAACCTCCGCCCCAACCACGTCCTTGAATGAACAAAAAAATTTTTATTAACAAATTAAAAAAAAAAGGGTAAAAAAATTGGTTTGGTTATTTTTTTTAAAACAACCTAAGACAACATTAAACATTATTAAAAGAAAATCAAAAATTATAATCCCCCGAAATTTTTTTGAAATTTTGGGGTCCGTAATTAAAAAAATATTTGGGGCCCCCAGGCAAAAAGGGAACGGGTTCTTCCCTTAAACTCGGATAATTTGGGGTTCATAGAAACTTTTTTAAAATTTTTAAGAAATTAAAAAATATCAAAATAGATTACAAAAAACCACTTACAATTTTTAATTAAAAAAAATAACGGGGGTTTTTTTTAAAAAGCGCCCCCCGTTTTTTTTTAGTTTTTTTTTATAAAAATTTTGACAGTATGCCCATTTTAAGAATGACGATATAAAAATTTCCATTCAAAAAAAATTTTTTTTAAAAAAAATTTGAATTTATTTTTAAATTATTTAAAAAAAAAATGAAAAAAATTTTGTGAAACTTGTTAATTTTTTTGCTATTAAATCCCCTATGAAAAAAGATTTTTTTATTTTGAAATCTTTTTATTTTTCATTATAAGTATGACATTTGTTTTTTGGGGAAAATTTTTATTAGTATCATTTATTTTGTTTTTTTTAAAAAAAGTTCGATATAACAAACAAATTTTTGAGGGGGCATCCCCAAAAAAAATAACTTTTTTAAGGGGGGAAAAACATTTTCTTAGTTTTTACTTTAGTGGGGGAAATTAGTCGAAGGAGGAAAATTTTATCTTAATTAATTATTAAAAAATTAAATTTTTTTTTTTAATAAAATCTTTTTTATTTTGGGTTTAAAATATTTAAATTTTTAATTAAAAATAACCTTGGGTCCCCAATTTTTTTTTAATTAAATAAAATTTTTTTAAAAAAAAGTTAATTAAAAAATTTCATACTTTTTTAAATTTTTAAAATTTAAAATTTTTTAAACCAGGGGAAATTTTTATTTTAAAAAATTAACCCCTTTTAAATTTTTTTTGGGGGGAAAAAAGGGGGAAAAAGGGAAGCTTATCAAGGGAAAAGTTAAAAAAGCAACTTTTTGCATGGTTTTAAATAATCATTTCCAAACGGGTTTTAAACCCCCCAGAGACCCTTTTTTTGCGGAAGGGGGGTTGGTTTTTTTCTCCAAACAAAACACGGGGGAAAAAAGACAAATCCCCGGCGGGGAAGGATCTTTAATTCCCAAAAAAAAACAAAAAAGGTGCAAAAGTTTGGGGTTTTGCCCCGCCCTTTTACGGGGAAAGGGGGAATATCCAAAAAAGGGGAAAAAAATTAAAACCAAAAAAAGGGGGAAAAATTTTTTTTGGAAAAATTCCCCCTTTAAAAAAAACGACCCAGGGAAAGGGGGAAAAAATTTTTTAAAATTTAAACCCCCCCCCAAACCCCAAGGAAGGAGGGGATGGGAATTAATCTCTCTGAAATTTAAAACCCCAAAATTTTTTTTTTGGGAAAAAAAAGTAAAAAAATTAAGAATTTCTAACAAAAATATTCTTGAAACATTTTTGGGAAACAAAATTAAAATAAAAACCCTCCGGTGGAACTAAAAAAAATTTTAAACCTAACCCTTTTAAAGGACCCAAATTAAGGATTAAAAAAGTTTTTTTTTTGAAATTTACACTTTGTTTTGGTTAAAACCCCTTTTCCCCCTTTTTTTAAAAAAAATTAAAAAATTATTTTTTTAGGGAAAATAAGTAAATTCCCAAAAGAAGAAAAAAAAGGGCGTTTTGTTCCGATAAGAAACCCAAATTTGGAAAAGGGGAAAAAATTTTCGCATAAACTAAAAAAAAATCGCGGGGGGACATTTTTAAAAAATTTTTTTTTTATTCCAATTTGAATCTTTAAAAAATTTTTTTTTTTTTTTATTTAAAAAAGAATTTTTTGGGTTTTTTTTTTACTTTTAAAAAATTTATTTTTGTCGTTTGTTATAAAAAATTAATTTTTTTAAAAATTGGGGGGGGGGTTTTTAAAAAATTATATTTAGGACCTATTTATTTTTTTATTTTTTAAAAAAACTAAAAATTTTAAAAACAAATATTAAAAGTTTTTAAAATCAAAGAAAATAATTTTTTTTAAGTGTAAGGGAAAAATGACCTTTAAACCCCCTTAAATAGGAACCTTATTCATAAATATGAATATTCCCTAATTTAAAATTTTTTTTGTTTTGAAATTTTAGGAAAAATAAATTTTTTTCTTTTTACAAAAATGGAGAAAGGGTTTTTGCAATAAAAAAAAAATAAAAACCGAATTAAAAAAAAAAAAAAACTTTTTTTAAAAAGGGAGGGGAAAAAAACGCCCAAAAATTTGGAATTTAGGGGATTTTTTAAAAAAGGGTGGGGCCGTTAAAGACAAAC
>JAHBCN010011516.1:0-28864 GCA_019359885.1 Listronotus oregonensis
TTTATATAAAAGTTGTAGATTTTTTTCCATATTATCTTTTGAAATTATCAGTAAAAAAATATCGCAATAAAAAAATGGAAAAATATAGGCAACTTCAACTTTTTTAAATGGAACACCCTTTATATTATGCACTACAATAAAAGATCTTTTTTTTCTAATTTCAAATATATATACATTAATGATATTTGGATGAACCATTTTTGAGATATTTAAGCCTAAAATAAAAATAAATTGAAAAAAAATCATATTAGTATCAAGATAGCTATGTTATTTAATAAATTTGACGTATTGATATTGTAAAAAGTTGAAATTTATCATTTTAACTATTAAAAGTAGTTTGTATTGCTTTTTTGTCAATGGGTTATGCAGAAGAACAAAAAATCTCTATTATGCGTCTTTTTTATGGTAACAATAATAATGTGACGACAGTGCAAAAGGAATATTACTTATTATATCCTTAACAACGGGTACCATCTATAGATACTATTAAATACATAGTAAGAAAGTTTATTGAACGAAAAAGCTTTTAACTGAAGAAAACGACTGCAGCACGACATGAAAACAAGGTTTTGGATATCCTCATTTTTTCAGGATAATTATTATACTTTTTCTATTGGACTTGCACTAAATACTTTTTATAATTTTAGAAAATCCTGAAATATCAATCCCGGATGCGGCATCTGAACTTAATAAAACAGATTATAAAATTTATTTAACCTTAAAATTTTACAAATTTTATCCTTATAAATTTATGTCCGTTTAGAACCTTCCTGAACAAAACATGCAGGACCGACCTAAGTATGCATTGAAAATAGCTAGGTTTATGCAGCAGGATCCAAAGTTTTTAAATGAAATTCTATTCACCGACATGTCTTCCTTCACTTTAGCAGGAATGTTTAATCAGAAAAATAAACATTATGGGTCCAAAGAAAACCCTCACCAAATTCAGCAATATAACAATTTAATTGTTTCCATGGCTTTCTTGATACTAATATGAAACTTTTTTGTAATTTATTAATAATTTAACCTAAAATATTTCAAAAATGGTTTATCCAAATATCATCAATGTATATATATATTTGAAATCAGAAAAAAAATCTTTCGTTGTAGCGCATAATATACAGAGTGTTTCATTTAAAAAAGTTGAAGTTGCCTATATTTTTCTATTTTTTTATTGCGATATTTTTTTACTGATATTTCCAAAAGATAATACGAAAAAACCTACAATTTTTATATAAAACATTTTTTTCTGTCTTTAAAAATAAAGGCCCCAGAAGCCACGTAAATATAATCAAAGACCCTGTACACTTAAAACTGTCACCAAATTTCAACGTCATTCTAATTTGCGTCGTTTAGTTATTTAGGAAAAACTTATATTTTTTAAATATTTTAACACCCTGTATCAAGAAAACAAAGCTGTTGAAGACATATATTTATATAAACTTTTTGTCTTAAAATAGGGTAAGAAATATCTCCCTGAAGTTTGGCCACATACTTTATTAACACCCTGTATAAATGAAAGATGTGTACGGGTTTAAAAAATTAGAAGGCGTGATGATGGACCTCTTAATATTAAAAATAAGGGCTCATATTTTGACGATAATTTTTTAGTCACTCTTGAATAGTATTTCGGAGTTTCATTAAAAAACAAACATTTATTTTGGCCCAGTCTAATAAACACACAGTTTAAATTTATAAAGCTAAAGGAATATGACGTTTGACAGATATTTTAATGCCTGGCAAGTAGTACATAAGATAGGATTAAAATTTTAATTTGTGATGTAAATTAACTTTGGTTTAACGTTGAAATGTGGGCCAAATGCCTGTTTAAGTTTATAATTACAAGCTTGGAATAACTTAAATTTATCCAGTTTATTGATTTTTGAACTTATTTAATGGGGACCCTCTCTTTTACCATATCCAATTTTATTTGCGAAAATATATATTGACTCACTTGAATTTCACTTGCGCTGTTATTGCTTGGTCTCATCTATCAAAAATATTGATAAAGTGTGTTTTAGTTAGAGTAAAAATAAAATAAATTTTGGTTTCAAAGTGTATACTTACTTAAATAAAAATTTAGATTTTAAAATTACCTTATATTTTATTAATCACTGTTTCTTGAAGTGAAGCATTTTAAGCTTTAAGGTGGAATATTTTTTAAATTTTTTAATGATAATTTTTCATTTTTAAACTTTGTTTTTTATATCTCTCTAAACTCTTTAATTTTTGTTTGGCCTCTTAATTTTGAATTTGTATTCTTCACTGTAAGCACCTATATTTTCTTTTTTTGGGTCTTTTTTAATATACCCAATATACATGCTGTAGCTTATTCCATATGTTTGTGGAAATTTCTTAATTTTTGTCTTGTCAATCTATATATTTTTTTCGTTTTTTTACCTATAAGATATTCCATATTAGTAAAACAAAATAAGATCGAACATAATCGAATGAAAGCGAATACAGATTTTTACATAAATTCCAAATAAATCCAGATAGGTCCAAATCAAGGGTGGTAAACTTAACAAGCTCGAGTGCTCGATTTTTACTATTTGTCCGTAGATATAGGTTATGTTTGGACGTCACCCGTTTGCCAATTTTGCCCAAAAGGCAGATTTATTTTATTATTTTTTGTTAAATATTCAACTTTTAAAAACTATTTAGGATATGCACTTACTATTAGAACTGTAATGTATAATATTTTAAAAAATTAAGACTTTATATTACTTGTAAACAAAACAAACAGGCAAACCGATTACGTCACAAATACCGAATTGACATTTAAATTGGTTTATATGGGCTTAAATGGGATCGAGCACTCCTTGTTAGGTTTATCACCCTTGGGTCCAAATAACAACCAAACAATTAAGAATACAATTAACTAAATAGGTATAGTGCAATTAAATCCAAATAGAAATAACTAGAACTACCAAAAGGGACAAACATCCAAACTAATATAAAAAAATAAAATTTTTCGTATCCCTGCTAATAGATAGGATTGAATGAATAAGTCCCATTCAGTATTAACAAATAAATCCAAATACCATACATCCAATGTACAATTAAAATAAGTCCCGATGATTTATCACAAATTAAATAGGATCAAATACATTCAAATAAAAAACCTATTTGGAAAAATCGCATTGCAAATAGAAAACATTGTTACCAAAAAGGAACGAATAACTCTAGAGCCTTATTGTGTTCTATCGTTTCCTATTTGGATTTTTCAACAGGGTGCTCTTAACATTGAAATAAAATGAATAACGTACCATGAAAAATCTACGGGTTTGATTAAAATTGAATTTTTAATTTAAGCTGCTGTATATCAGTCCAGCATTAACTAATATTGGATATTTTTAGGTATCTACAAAAATGACAGAGCTGCAACAGTTACCAGGTTACATTCTTGACAGACAAATTTGTTCAAGCTGTTTTCAGTATCTCTCTGTATTACCAGTAATCCATAACCAGAAAGGTGAAATTTTTTGTGGTCGTTGTGAAAAGGATTTTCAAGAAACAGTTAGTCATATACCAAACTTTTTGTTTAATATTGACAATATTCGGAACTCTATGTTTAATATTGTGGCCAAGAACTATTTGTTTAAATGTGTAAATTACTATGAAGGTTGCAAAAAATTGCTGGATGTGAGCAGTACCAAAGAACATGAGAAGGAATGTCAGTATGAAGCCCACGAATGCTTTTTTTGTTCTTTTAGCGGAAACTGGTGCCAAGTTGTGCATCACTGCTTAAAGGAACATCCCACTTGCGTCACTAAAGATTGTCTATTTAAGTTTAAAGTTGGTTGTAGATTTTCGAAAAAGTTGATTTTTATCGAAAAAAGTTCCATTTTTCTTTTTACAATCGAAATTACAGAAGAAAAGTTTAGTTTAATTATATCTCCAGAAGCTAAGGGGGATTTTAAAATAAATCAGTTTTCTCTAAAGTTTTTTGTTTCCTCAGACTCTCAAAATAGCGAGTTTATGTTTACCGATTACAGTCTTTTTGACATAAACTCCATAAATTACTTTGAAAAAAGCAGCGAAGTGCTTGTTTCGCGATTTGGGCGTAATACCAAGGTTTCCTGCCAAGTCATCTTAAAGCAGGTTGAGTTAACTGAGAAAGAACTAGAGTTAGAACGAAAATTGATTGACTCTAATATTTGCGAAAAAGAGCTAATTCAACGCAAGAGAGAAATTAAAAAAATGGAAAGCGAATTTATAAAGAAAAATGAGTCATTCTCGGCTCTTATAAGTTTCGTGAAAAGATTATCATCCACATTTTTTATATGTACTAAATGTGGAAAAAGAGCGTCTAAAGCTATTTACTTTTGCCCAGAAAATCATTGTTATTGTCAGAATTGTCTTTCCAATACATGTTCGATTTGTAAAAAGATTTGTGAGTTTACTGATTTTGTAGAACTTGATAAGATTATAATTGCTTGTGACTGGCCGAACTGTAACGCATCTATATATCTTTCTAATTACTTAGACCATAAAAGCAATTGTTTATTAAGACCTTATAAGTGTCCACTAAAAGCTTGCCTAAAAATCATTTATTCAACTCAAGAGTTGGTTACTCACTGGCATTGCCGTGTGCCTTCTTTGATTTCTGAGGCGTCTGTTAAATATAATCAGTATAATAAATATGAATACTATTGGCTCTTGAAAAATGATTTATACCATGTTTTAGTTCAATTAGAAGAACACAATTTGCAGGTTATTATAGAAGAGTGTAACGTACTGCGAAAAAATCAGCAGTTTAAAATTCAGGCTCATTGTTCGAGATATCAAACCTGGATCGATCTACCTGGTAGTAATTTAGGTGATAAATATATTGTTATGGCGACTGGTAGTCCAAGAGGTTATAGCTACAACAAAGTTAGGCTTTTTCCATGGTAAACATAATGTTTCCTTTGTAAAAATTGGGATTTCTAAGTATGTGCCATGTGTGAATGTGTGAATTATATGAAGGTTGAAAAAATCCTATGATTGCTGCAGACTGCCTAAATGCTAAAAGATAATGTACATAGGATACGTTAGTGGCCATACTTTTTTGGAATAATTCAAACTATAAAAACGACCTAAAACCACAAAGAAATGGTAGAATATATATTGTAGAAAGCGATGTAAAAGAAATATAAATACATTTCTAATAAAGTCAACACATAGTATGATAATATAATTATGTTCATTGCCAGAGTATGTTATAAAAATGAACTTTGTATGCAATTTGTAGTTAAACTTATAAATAATGCCACTTATTTTGCTAAAAGTTATCAGACATTGGTAGGTTATGGTTAAATGTATTATTTCAATAATTTTATGCTATAAATAAATACATCTCAAAGGCTTTTTTAAAACTTTTTAAACCGCGCCACATAGGTCATTTTTGCAATTTTAGGCGGTAATAAATCCCTATCCTGTTTTGATTATATTAAGCAGGTTTTTGACATCTAGAAAATTAAAAAATATAAATCTGTTGAGTTTTTAAATATTTTTATGTTTTAGAAATGCCTTTACAATTATATTAAACTACAGAACGCCATCCTAAAAAAATATAAAAATAAATTACTTGTAAAAAAGAAAAGTTTAATGAAAACTGACATATACATTGATAATAAATTATTTTAATCTTCACTTTCATCAGAATCTTGACTATCTTCAGAATCTTTACTATCGTCGCTATCTTCAGTATTGTCAATGCTTTTGACAATATTTTGTTTTAAGTTTGGTTCCTGAAGTAAATTAAGGACATTGATAAGGGTTCTTTGTTTGATCGGGCACCCACACATTTTGACAGAGAAGATATATAGGGATCAGAAGATATTAATAGCCTCAAGAAGATATCATTCATAAGATTTTTCACGCGAAATTTTTCTTGAAAACGATTCTCTATACTTACGAAAGTCTTTATTGCGTGATTCCAAGGCTTCTTCCGAATACACCCCTTATATGAAAAGGTGAATTTGTTATTATTTTCGATCCATGTATAAGAATTCTGTGTAAACTAGCTGACATATTATACCATGGAATAGGTTTACGTAGAGTTCTGCGGTATTTTTACAGTATTCGGAAAATGACTCCGTGTTTATTTCGTACCCACAGCACATGGTAGTCAAAATTGTGTATAAGTGTTTTAGAGACTCTTCATTAAGATCTAAAAAACGATAAATTAATTAATAATAAAATTAAAAAAAGCAATATCACTTACCGTTATTTTAGCTGTGATTGAATAATTTCGGAAAAATTTACGAGCGATGTGACCATCGTTACTGGTACCAAATCCCTGCTTTGGCATATCAACCAGCAAATGCAAATGTTCTCTTAACTTCTGATGATTTCATCTTTTCGGGATTTGACCAAGTTTTTCTCGTGTGGTTCTCGAACTTCAAACACCTTATCCAAACGTGTAGTCATTCATGATTTTAGGGGTAGCACACAGATTCCACAAGTTTGTGTTATATGTTATATAAATATATATATATATATATATATATATATATATATAATATATATATATATATATATATATATATATATATATATATATATATATATATATATATATATATATATATATATATATATATATATACATATAAAAGTGAAGAAACAAAATAATTTTTATTAATTTCGTTTATATTATAAAAATATTTTAATCAAATTAGTGGTTGCCTGCATTTAAAAGGAGTTTCTAATTTTTAAACATTTAAACTAACTATTTGTCTAAAATATATGTATATATATTTTAAATAAAAGGCAAAAAGTGGAGAAACAATATATTTATTCAATTTTCTTTATTATACAATTAATATCGGGTTGCGAAACCCTTTGCTTTTATAACCTCTATACATCTAGATTTCATCGACAATATTAGTTTATCAATATATTCATGAGATATGGAATGCCAAATTGTATTTAATTCGTTAAATAAATTGTCTTGATTTTTAAATTTGTCCTTTTTTTTCTGCTGCAAACGGCGATCCAATTCTTCCCAAAGATTCTCGATTGGATTCAGGTCCGGACTTTGTGCAGGCCATCTCATTACGTTAATTTTATTGTCTTTTAACCACTGTTTGACAAGTGCTGAGGTATGCTTTGGCTCGTTATCATGTTGAAACGTCCACAATAACGGCAAATTTTTTGTTCGGCATGTGGAAGCATTTGTTGCTCAAGTATGCCAAGGTACTGAAAACGATCCATTTTTCCCTCTACACGCACTAATGGCCCAATACCCCTTCCCGAAAAACATCCCCACACCATAACATTGCCACCGCCATGTTTCATAGTAGGTAAAGTATACTTAGGATTTAATCTGCATCTCTTTGGGCGTCTTACCCACTTTACTCCATCTGATTCAAACAGATTAAATTTACTTTCATCCGAAAATAATACATTTTTCCACTTTTGAGCGGTCCATGAGAGATGATTCTTTGCAAACTCAATCCTGGCAGCCCTGTTCTTAGCGGAAATGTAAGGTTTCTTTGCTGGACGCCGTCCATAAAGTCCCATTTCCCTAAGCCGATATCGAATGCTTCGAATTGAGATTGAAACATGTGGAAATTCTTGCTTGAGGACACTAGCAGAAGCAAATGGATTATTTGTAACAAATCGTTTCATTCTTCTATCTTCAGCAGGATTGGTTTTTCTAGGCCTTCCGGTTTTGGGGGGGGCCTTTCACAGTTTTTCTGATCTTCCAAAGTGAAATAACCTTGCTTATAATAGATCTGTGGAGGTTTAATTGTTTTGCTATTGAAGCTTGCTTCTCACCACTGTTAAATTTCTCAACAATTTTCAGTTTTATATCATCCGACAAACTATATCCGCGAGGCATTATTAATACGGTAGAGAACACAACTCAGGCTAAACTGAACACAACTGTAGCCATCCCATTTGCAAAATACAATAAATAAAGTGATAAGACAGGAATGTTTCTCCATTTTTTGCCTCTTATAAAAATAAAAATATTTCTACTTCTGCAAAAAACCCACTATAAAGATATTTATCAGCAATAAAATAAACAAGAATCTAAAGTGATTTGATATTAGAGGTCCATAAAATATTAAATTATATTGAGGCAAAAATTACTTGATAAATTTTAAATGTTTCTCCACTTTTTGCCGATAGTGTATATGTTAGTATGTATGTATGTACAAACAGATTATAATCATTAGATTTCGTAATAATGCCCTACATAAAAAAATTGACATTAATTTTTTAAAAAAATACATACCTTTTTTTTTTAAACAAAATATATTACAATATTATGCAAAATACAATACATATAAATTAATTCCCTAAACAGTACTTAAAAGAACTGGCCTCGGGAATACTTTCCATATACAGTTCTAACTTGAATGTGTAACAATATTTAAGAACCATAGAACCTTTTAGAGTTATTTAGAAATAGTCTATACACAGTGATATTTTTAATACTGACAACCTTAAATTCAATAGATGCCTGGGTTATAGGATTACTAACACCAATGTTTGTTCTTGTTGTAATTCTGTAGATGTCATTTACAATTCTAGTATTATAGTTATGGATCTCATTTGATAGTATTATGTATGAGTTGCTTTTTTGGTGTTGATGAATAATTCTATAAACAAGCTTACATTGTTTGATTTTTAAAAGTGTATCTATCCTATGAAATTTTAGTTTATTGTACAGTGTATCGTTATTAGTAAGTCTGTTATATTTATACAATGCTTTTAGTACTTTATTTTGAAGAACTTGAATTTTTTAAGTATATCTTACCACATATACCCCAAATGGGAAGCAAATAACGGAGGTGAGATAGAAAAAAGGCATTGTATATCATTAACCTTGTTTTACAAGTTAAGTAGTCTCTACACTTATACACAGCAGATAACATGGGTATAATTTTATTAATTACATGTTCAGCCCAATTTAATTTTTCATCAACAATCAACCCTAAATATTTAATTTTCGAAGCCTGCTCTATTTTCATGTCATTAATTTTAATTTCAATATATTTTACAATTTTATTTTTTTGTTTAAATATCATACATATACGGCCGAGTGATGATCACGTTGTTAAATTTAGCAATGGACTTAGCAATTGTTAAAAGTTAACAACGGTTTAGAATGTTTAACAAAACGTCATTGTCAGTGTTATTCAATGATTTTAGTAGGCAACCTGTCAAAATCTGACCACAACCAACGACAGAAAGGCTTCCTCTTCTTGCCCACCGTCGAACTGTAGGGGATTTGTCGCTCCTCTATAGGTATTTTAACGGCTTCTGCTCAGAGAAATCGGCCAGTATAATTCCTTATCTGGCAGCTCCCAACAGAGCAACACGTAGTGCAACTTTTATGCATCCTTTTACAGTTCAGTTAGAGAGGCCCCGAACTTCCCGCTTTTTTCGTTCCTTCATCCCTAGAGTGTCAAGACTATGGAACCTGATGCCCGCAGAAGTTTTTTCTTCTCCCAATCTCCAAAAATTTAAGTCCCGTGTGAACAAACTCCCTCACACAGTGTCCAAAGATAAAAAAAGCCAATTTTTACTGTCCAACCTTTTTACTGAGATCTAAACTGGGTAGGCTTTAAAATAGTTTCATCGGTAATATTTATGTGCACAATTGAAGCATTGTCTTTTTAATAACAATGTTTTATATTGCCATTTTTTTATTATGTGCTATGGAAAAAATGTTAATTTAATATTAAATGAAAAATGTTATTAATTTAGGTTCATAAGAGCCAAAAAATGGACGTTATTTCGCTTCTTAGGTAAATATTTTGTATTAAAAGTTCGGTACCAAAAATCTTTACAAATTGGAACCGCTTCGGTCCTCTCCTCGGAGTATAGAAACTAAAGGGTCCCATATTAATATTTTTGGCGAGTACCCAACAAGGACTTTTTAATACATAAATCCACCACAACAATGTAGGATATATCTAAAATATTTTAACGGTTCTAACTCAGAATCCACAAATCCTAATTTTTTTCTGCTTCAGGTGTTAAAGTTTAGTTATTTCTTGTATTTATAACAAAGGAAATGAATTGTTTTTTATGTTTTACCTAGTATTAATTAAAATAAAGTAGATTAAAGTGTTATGAAAGTATCTTAAACTACCCACTTGGCATATCGATGGCTTAGTGTGAAAACCTCGTATGGCACAAAATATAAATTTTACATGAGACAAAAAACTGATTTAATGCACTATTTTACTTAGAAAGATTTTGGTTTTTACATGTTTTAGATTTAAACTAACACCCACGAAATGTTTTGAAGTGAGAAAACACACTGTAAACACTTAAAAAATGTAGCCAAACTTCCTTGGATATACAGGGTCTTCACACAAAATCCACTAAATCTTAGGCGCAGCTGATATACGTGGTCCCTGTTGTTGTCTGTAGAGAGCAGCACTGCACCGATGAAATTTTTGTAACAGCTGTTATATCTATACCGGGTGACCACGAGGATACGGTACACGCTGCCATTCCTTTAGTTTTCAAGATATGGTTTTGAAATTTAGACATGCTAACTAAAGTATTATGTTGCATTTTTTTGACACTTAGCTTCAATTATTATCACTTCCGGTTTAACCGGAAGAAGTTTCAACTTTCTTATTTTAAATACAACCCTGTATATTCTTTTACGCCATCTTATTCTACGTTAAATTCTCTTTGTAAACACATATCACAACTTAATATATTTTTTAGGAAGGTGGCAAAAGTAACAATTTTCTCAAGAATCAAAAGATTTTTTTTATTACAAAAAAATGTAAAATAGTTAATTAAGAGTAGGTAGGTAGGTTTAAAGTGAGTGGACTTTTACGCCCTCCACTGCGACCGCTCGGTCTATTGTGGCTCACACCTTTTTATATTTCTCCCAATAGGATCGGACTTCTAATGAATCCGATACCAGATTGGGAGAGAGTTCTTACATCTCCTCTTACTCGTGTCCTTACCGGACACGAGCACAATATGTGTTCTGGTGTCCCTGTCTCCTGGAGAGTATGACGAGCAGACGATTAGATCCATCATGCACTCCTCTCCCGGTCTAGTGACGTGGGTAGCTACCAGGTCCTTGTTACAGGAATCAGATGGATTGGATTAAGGGAACCCTTCCTAAGCACCTGTTTGTTCGGGATGGATTAGCCCTTTCCCGTAAAACAGGCGCCGGTGACGACGGAGGCACCTTAAAACGGAAACCCCCGGATTTTAACCACTTGTTTCGATCTGCGCACCTTTGTCTGCTTGTGGCCTTGAGTGGCACCTCTCAAAACGGATTTATCTGTTTCGTTCAGCGCACCTTTGTCACTTTTTTTTTTCTATAAAAGCGGTTCTGTCTGCTTTCTGTTTGGAGCTAGGGAAGTAATAGTCCACCACGCAGAGCCCCCATTACCGTGGTAAGGCTAGATACTCTGAGACGTCGCCCTGTATCTAGAGGCACCGTTGGAGACACCTGTATAAGGGACAGGATGTCATACACTCATCAGCACGCTATGCTAATACCTTGAGTTAAGCCTTGTGTTCATCTTAGCTTCGGATCCCGGTCCATACGGTGGCAATAAGAGTTGCCGATAACCGGCAACTCTAACGCATGTTCCAAAAGATCCTACTGGGCCCAACCACAAACGACGATGTGTAAACACAGCGGATAGGTAATTAAGAGTAACTTACCCCTGTTTTATATTTAAATGAGTGGTTTTAATAGTCTATTAAACAATTACTGGCCTATTTTAATACCTATACCTAATTCGATCACTAATAATGTTCAACGCGTCCACCATTTACATTGTGAGACTTAAAAACTCTACTCACTGTCTCTCTATGACCGTTTCGCATTTAAGTATTGTACTACTGCGCGGCTATTGTGTGCCGGTGCTCCATCTTGCTGATATATGACACGATTATATTCATCAACAGGTAGATTTTCTAGAAATCCTTCTACCTCATTCCTTGATAAGTCAAGGTAACGCTCTCCGTTTAAGGGGTCATAAAAAAAACAGGTCTCATTAGTGGTGTATTAATTACACCAAGCCACACGTTTACTCCAAATCTCTCTTAATATGGTCCTTCCCTTATTAAGCCCGGATTTTCAACAGCCCAATATATTGTATTGTTTCGATTAAATAAACCAAGATTAGTAAACCGTGATTCGTCGGACCACAAGATATTTAAATGAAAACTTTTATTGTCCCGATAATTATTAATAAACCAATTACAGAAAGTGAAACGCCTAACATAGTCATTTTCGTAAAGGTGGTGGTGAATTTGGTATTTATATGACCTAAATCCATGTTTTTTTAAGACGTTTCTCGCCGATTCCCGCTTAACATTGGTGACTTGCTCCAACTAGCGAGTTGATAC
Source organism: Listronotus oregonensis (assembly GCA_019359885.1). Taxonomy (NCBI): domain Eukaryota; kingdom Metazoa; phylum Arthropoda; class Insecta; order Coleoptera; family Curculionidae; genus Listronotus; species Listronotus oregonensis. The sequence goes on from JAHBCN010011516.1 coordinate 12,343, forward strand.
AGTTGGGTCAAACTGAACATACGTTAGAACGTTTATTTCGGCCTCTTTACTTACAATAATTTTGTCATTATTATTAGGTTCCTCACGTCTAAATTTTTGTTCCAGCTTGTGGAAAAGTCTCGCCGCTCTCCTTCCATTTCCCCGACATTTTCCATACACTAAGAGCATGTCTACCTGCTCATTTCTCTTGAATGACTGTGGCGGAGGCATTTTAAAACACAAAAATTTTTAAAAGCTGCTTCCAAAAACAAAAATTAAAGATTAACTACCTACGTATGTATACTATTCCTCAAAAGACAATAATCAGTCACGTAAACACTACTGCAGGTATACCTACTTCAGAAAATAATAATTATTGTGTGTTAAACGGGATCTAATAACATTCTTTTGTTTTTTTCAAATTATAAAAGTAAAATATAATAATAATAATTATTGAAATTGTATAAATAGTCTTTGATTTTTACCTTTAGTTAAGTCTCGAGAACGCTTGATTCTTGAGAAAATTGTTACTTTTGCCACCTTCTTCAAAAAAGTATTAAGTTGTGATATGTCGTTACAAAGAAAATTTATTGTAGAATAAGATAGCATAAAAGAATATGCAAGGTTGTATTTAATATTTTCCGGAAAAGTGACTTTAAACATTTGAAATAACGGGGGAATTAAAAATCTGTTGCTAAAATTGCAAAAATAGTTGAAGCTAGTTATTGCTTAGCAAGTTAAGACGAGAAGGCTTACTTTTATTTTCTTAATTCAATATTTTCGATTTTCTTTTTTTGTTTAGGCCACTGTAAAAATAAATGCATCCTAAACGAAAATGTCACATTTTATATATCATTAAAAAGAGAATTTAACGTAGAATAAGACGGCGTAAAAGAATATACAGGGTTGTATTTAAATTAAGAGAGTTGAAACTACTTCCGGTTAAACCGGACGTGATAATAATTGAAACTAAGTGTCAAAAAATGCAACATAATACTTTAGTAAGCATGTCTAAATTTCAAAACAATATCTTGAAAACTAAAGGAATGGCAGCGTTTACCCTATCCTCGTGGTCACCCGGTATAATATACGTAATTTTATATCTAAAACCACCAAAATGTCATTAAAAAAATGGAAATACGAGGTTTTCATACTAAGCCATCGATATATGTATAGATTATAGTGTTATAGAGTATCTTAAACTAACCACTTAGGTGTTATCACTATTTTTAGGAGTTAATAAAAGGTATAGAAATTAAATTATATTTCCTAAATCTTGTGTATATTTTTTTCTTATCCATGTACAGGGTTTCTAGATTTCGTTGTAATTGTCTCTAACAATGATGGTATCCTCATTGTTAGAAATAAAGACTTGAGGTTTTCGCGAAGTGTCGCTACATAGATTTGTATGTAAATAAAAAAACTGTGCGTGTTGATTATTACATCTATTAAATTTACGTACTTGCAATTGACAATGTCGTAGCTTACAAAATACTGAACTAACTTTAAATATCCTGGGTTTATAATATTTTATTATTTTATATTATAGATAAGTAATGAATAAAATACTAGGTTAATAAATATTACATAGATAATAAACGGTGTAAAAGATAAATTGTTATATTATTTCATGTCATTCATTTAAAAACCTCATAAGATGTTAAATAAATGCAAGTAAAATGATGTTACTCACTTTTCATGTTTTTATCATTTAAAAATAATTAAAAGATAAAATCCGGGAAAAATTAGTATAAGCAAATATAAGTCTTTATGTGGCGTAGCGTAACTACTTTTTGATGATTATGTAAGTTTAACATCAAATAGGTATTTAAATATTCTGCAAAATACCTTATCTGAATTATGCGATGATATACCTTTAGCCCAGTTATATCATTTATATTTTCTGCGCACGCATTACTATTAATAAATTAGAATTAGAATGGTGTATAACAAATGCATAGAACATAATGGATTGCAGTTTGAAACTGATGTAGGTAGGCATTTTTACGTAGAATCCTGTGGTGTAGTTAGATTTTTTTTTATTTAATATTTTTTGAGATATGAACCAAATATATAATTTTTCTTATGAAGCACCCTGTAAAGCTATAGATTATTAAATTATATCGGATAAGAGCTTTTCAAAAATATATAGTATTTATATAGAAGCGAGGCTATTTAAATTTACATTTTTTTTTAAATGTTCTACTCCTCAACGAATTAATGAAAAAAATTGTTTGAAACTTAAAAACAACGATTCATGAAGATTTTTTCATTTGAAAAATAAAAAAATAATAATTTTTTAACTTTTGACCAAAGATTTAAAGGTCATGCATGAATTATTCATAATATTTCCATTGTTTTCTTGTTGTGCATCAAAAATAGAATAATTTCAAAAAAAATCAAAAATATCAATTTTTGAGTTTTTTTTTTTCCAAAATGTTTTTAAACAAAAAGTTGACATTTTGGGAAAAAAATATGGTTAGTTTTGGGTTAGTTTTTTTAAATGTTCTATTTGTCATCGGATTTAAAATTTTTGATTTTTTAAATATTATAAAAATTGCAACAAAAAAAATATTGCGAAATATTATCGAATTACCCTCAAATTTGCGGTCAAGAGCCAAAATTTAAAATTTTTGAATTTTAAATTGCTAAAATCATTATGAATCGATTGTTTTCATCATTAAACAATATGTATTATAAATCCGATAAAGAGTAGAATAAAATTTAAAAAAAACTCCCCGACATGTCAATTTTTCGTTTTTTTTTATGGCCAAAAAACAGTGAAGCATCACTTCTATATAATTACCAAATATACATATATAATGCTTAATAGATGTTTTTGCATTTGTGGTCCATGAATCGAAATTTTAAAATTTAAACTTTAATTTTGCTTGGTAAGCCTTGTTTATATAATTTACTTAAGTATTATTTTTTAAATGAAAAAAAAACTGGTTCTTTGTTTTATAAATTTATCTATTTTATTTTAACTACTACAATGTCCGCTTCCTGTAGAGAAAATTCTGTGACTATAACTAAAATTACCTACTTATAAATTACAAGTAGCTTAAATAAATCTGACTTTCTCTAAAAAAATTAAGTTATGAGTCTATGACTAAATTCTATTTTTATTAGTGTTAAAAGTTTATATTAAATTTAAAATCTAACCTAACAAAATTAAAGTGCTTAGTTGCTTATTTAGCTGTTAAAAATATTATTCAAACTGCAACCCATTATGTTCTATACATTTATTACACACTATTCTAATTATGTGTATAGGCTAGGAAACGAATACCGGAAAATCCCTCCATTCGGAAATAAATAGTGCTAAGCGGATTATTGTTTTAAGTGGTAGGGGTGACCCTTAGAAGTAACATACTTAAAGTCCCGAGCCCTGGACCTTGTGCGTTAGGCGTGGGGGAGGGGGGAAGGGGTGGTTTTTAGGTTTTTCGTTATTATCTCGAAAACTAAGCGTCTTAGCGAAAAAGTCATTCCATACAAAATAAAAGTAAATTAAATTGTCTATCAATTTTGCGCCGAGAGCAGTAGTTAAGGGTGTGTGATACCTTGAAAATGCGAAAAGTATGAAAAACCATGTTTTTGTCATTCAAAATTCAAGTAAATTGATCGTATTACCTAATTTTAACGAAAAATGAAAGCGTGTATTGAGAGTGACATCTTGCAGCGAATAAGCTAGCTAGACTCATTTTCAGTTAATACAGATTGCTTCAAGCATCCAGTTGTCGCTTTACTAAAAAAATCTAGATGTCGCCATCAATGCCTGCATCGGAGTAAAAATTTGAGAACTTCCGAGAACTTTTATTCGACTCAGTCTTGATTGCGCCGATCGCTGATTCACGCCGTCGCTAATACTTCTTGTTTTAAAAAAAATTAATGTTCTTCTCTTTGGCAAGTTCGTGATCTATTTTTCTTACCTATCTATAGTTATCTCATGTCGCTGGCCACTGGCGTAATAGGAACTGCTACAATCAACTGTCACTTGACTCTAGAAGTGGGTACCAACACAATGCAGAACTTTGTTGGATGTAAATTCAGTGACATTAAACAATCTAAGAAAAATGTAGTATTGTCACTGGCTAGCATGAACAATTCAATCAAAGTCAATGGTAAATCAGTGACCATTGTTCCTATTCCTATTTTCCACAGAACCTTAATATCAAAGAAGACTGACGAAGACATTGCTGAACTGCTTAAATTTGAGTTGTCCCCGTACCCTTTGGCTCTCTTCAACGAAGGGGGTCTCCGAAAAGGGAAGAAGTCGGCCTTGTATGAAGAGTTATCACAAGACAACACAACAACTCATGACTTGAAATCAACATACAACATAGTTGATGGTGGCTTCCCACTCCATCGTGTTAAGTGGAATGTTGGCTTAACATTTAATAAAACATGCGACCTGTACGTTACGTACATTATCAACCACTATAGTGAACAGTGCACTGTGGTATTTGATGGCTACGGTGATGCGAACAGCACTAAAAGGGCTGAGCAAAAACAGAGAGGGCTATTAAAAACCTCGTCAATATCCACTTTAACGGGACCACATCCTGCACTGTTCAGCAGGACATTTTTTGTCTAACGAGTCCAACAAAGCTTATTAACATGCTTACAAAAAATTGAAGACCAGGACTAATGGCAGTAGTAGCCACAGGAGACGCTGATACCAAAATCGTTAGCACTGTGGTTTGCAGGCAGCCGACAAGCACCAAACTGTGACAGTAATAGGGAAGATATAGACCTGTTGGTATTGCTTATTGGACTAACCCCGCCCCCTGAGAAAGAGATGCTTTTTTTCAAGCCAGGCAAGGGAAAGGTGGAGGCACGTTGGTATAATGTGGCCAATCTCCAAAAGTTGCCATTTGCGAAGACCATTTTATTACTCCATTCGTTCAGCGGTTGTGATACTACCTCCGCTATTTATAACAAGAGCAAGGGAGGTGTGGTGAAAGTATTTTTGAAGGCTGAGGAGGAGGTCCCAAAGTCTTCTGCGATCCACTGCGAACACAGGACATGGTAGCTGATGCAAGAGAGCTACTTTTTTTGGCATTGTTCCAGGTCCCAGAAAGAGCAGACGTGAACCGGATACGACACCAGGCCTTTGTTAAAGCCTCGACAAAGCCAAAACCTGATTTTGCGGTACTTCCACCTACCAGAGGCGCAGCTCGCTAACACTCACTTAGAGTTCATTTGTAGGTTTGTATCAATGTATGCTTTGTTTACATTGACTTATAATTTGTATAACTGCGTTTACAAAGGACAAATTATTGTTTGCAGATTCAACAATGGCTATATGGAGATCAGCAGAAAGATTCAACTGCTTGGGGGTGGATTGGGGGGTCGGATGGCTTTCTCACTCCTTTCACCAGCACGGACCCAGTTGCGCCAGAATCCGTCCTAAACATAGATAACCTAACTTTAGATATATAATGGCTAATCGCATTTATGGCAAGTTTTCGACCTCGCGCACTAAACAAACGATAGTGTCATTAAGCATGCGTATTTAAAGCAGGACCAGTGCCGGACTCAGAAATTTGTATGTCATTAATTAATTTATATTCATGAAATATATTTTTATATATTTAGATACTAAATTCTTTTATTTTGCGTTTCTATACATACAAAATTATGTTAGGTAGTGATATAAAAAAAGGAGGTAACAAAATTAATATTGCAAAATTTAAATAAAAAATGGGGGCTAATAAAGATAGGGTTAATCTCAAGACCCAGTTTTATACCGCGAAAGGGTTTTTGAAAACTGTTAGAATTTATTAAACGCGTGACTGTCGACTTTACGGTTTTATGTCAGTTCAAAAACGACGAAGTTTGAACGCTTTCTATTATATTTTAAAGGGTTTTGCTTTGCTTGGGGATCAGTAAAGGGATCGTGTAATACACTGTCACCTGTTGTTTAGGAATGGGTTTATTTGACTGGACTTGCATATGGCCGTACAAAAAAACCGCTTGTTTCTGAAAAAATAGTGTCAAAACCCAAAAAAGCCACTTATTTATATTTTGAAATAAGTGGATTCATCTTTAATACCCCCTATCGACTGGTATAACGACACAACTAACCCTTTAAAAATAACCGAGAGATGGCGCCGAGTGACACTATTGCGTTTTCAATTTTGCGCATGTTTTCTTAGTCGCAATACTGTACTATCTCAGTTACTATACGGTTCTCGACAAGAAACAGCTGCGCGTTGTGAAAAGTGTCATATTTGTGTTGTGCCGTTCTTGTTGCCAAGGTGGTAATGTTTATTTAATTTTTTTTCTTTAAAGAGTATTATTTTATTTGTGACGATGTTGATGATAGATTCTATGATATATATAAGCTAAATATGTCCGACTTATTTCGAGATATGCCGTTCTTGCAGCAAAATTTATAATTATGCCCTTTGATCATTCAAGATGAAACGGTTTTACAGATAATATTACAATTTTTTTTTTTGATCATCATTACATACATTTTAAGTTATGACGTTCTTTTAGTAATCTTTTTAAAATAAATTCTATTTTTTTGGGATTATTTTAATTTTATGCCATTTTTTAAATGTTAAAATTTTATACTGTAGTTTTAGATAATTATTTCATATTGAATCAATCAGTGTTAAAATAAAATTGCTTTTTTCAGATGAGTTCTCGAACAAAATTAATGTTAGAACTAGCGACCAAAGATATACAGCATGAGGATGGCATTAAAGGTTAAAAAAGTAAGGCAAGTATACTGTATTATTGGGTGAACAACGTACATTTTATTTTACTTCCAAAAAAATTTTTTTAAAAGTCAAGTTTTTTAAATTTTTTAATTTAATGCAAAACTGAAACTCTTAAATAATGTTGTATGAACTAAAGTGTTTTAATCTCTTTTATTCCTATAGATAATGATGAGGATGTGCACCATGCTACAGGCGAAACGAAGAATGTACCGAAATATTTCAGTATCGTCCGACACCTATAATACTGAAAATCAACAATATCTTGGTTAGTAATTTTCCATTTATACTGACTTTTTTCTAAAAAAAATATCCTTCTAATTATGTGAAACTTGCAATGAATTAAAGACTGCAATTTAACTAGACTTTGTTCAATTTATGACACAAAAAAATATTAATTAGGTTGTAGTCTGGAACACTTTCTCTAGTTTTCCCTTTTTTTTTTGATAATACCGAAGAGTTTGAGGGTAATGAACATGCAGTAGTGCAAGATTTTTACCGGATAAATGTATTTTTTTCAAGTTCATCCTCTGTTCAGCCAACTCCTCCTCGGATAGTTCTTTCTTCGTCCGATTCTTCCAGCTCATCATCTGAGGACTGTGAAGATTTACTATATGATAAAACTTTTTTACCAGTTAACGATCAAAATGACAGTGATAGTGAAACTGAAAATAATGCAAATGCTGATAATGAACTTTAACCTTCTATGAATTTTTAATATTCCTTCGTCCCGGGACTTTTAGTTCTAATAATTCAATTTCCACTGGTGATCAGGTTCCTATAATGACTTCTCCATTGAAGAAGGGTATCAAAGAAAACGGAATGAAGAACTGTGGAAAAGAAACTTGGTAAATAGCAAGAAATACGGGTAAAGCATATGAAACTCACACAAGAAATAAGAAGGTCAGGAAAAAAAAGAAATGTGAAACCAGGATGTACAGAAAAATGCAAGCTGAGTGTAATACAAGTTTAATGAAGATGAACGAAAAGTATTTTCGAATTTTGGGCATTAGGTGACATTGAAAAACAAAGACAGTTTATTTCAAATAGTATGCTGATCGACAGCCGAAATACCTATGTTCGTGTTGGTGGCACTAGAAATCCAAGAAAAATAATAATGCATTTTACCTAAATAGAAATGATAATGAACGAGTACATGTTTGTAAGCTATTCTTTAAAAATACGTTAGATATTAATGATAGACCAATTCGTACAGTAGTTGCTAAACAAAGTAAAGTAGCTGATATTTTACTTGAAGAAGATCTCCGTGGAAAACATGGAAAAAAAAGTCGACGAACGCATCAGAAAGACATAATAAATTTCATTAACTCAATTCCCAAGATCGAGAGCCACTACACGAGAGCGAATACATCTCGACATTTCATAGATGGCAGTAGTCGATTGCGGATATTCACAAGGATTATGTGCCCGGATTGCAAATCTAAGAATATTATTTTTGAATTATATTTTGTTTTACCCGCATTTTACCCAAGAGTTCAACATTTCGTTTTTCGTTCCAAAAAAAGATCTATGGATTTATGTAATGCTTATGAAAATACCAAAGATGAAGAAAGAGGAACTTAAAACTCGGTATGATAAGCATTTAAATAAAAAATCTTCCAGATTGGAAAACAAGGGACAAAGAAAGTATAAAGGTTTAGTAGCAGTTTACGATTTGCAGGCCGTAATGCAATTAAAAAAAAGGAGATGTCTCCATATTTTATAAATCAAAACTTAATGTTAAACTTTACCATCTATGACTTGCGTACTAACAAATGTGACTGTTATGTCTGGGATGAGTCAAACGGACATAGAGTAAATGAGCTAGGAACATGCGTGTTAAAATATTTGAACAAAGAGTTATACACTGGGTGACGAAAAAGGGAGTTTTTTTTTTTCTCCGACAATTGCGCAGGGCAGCAGAAGAATAAATTTATGCTAGCTTTATACCTTTATGCTGTTCGTTATCTCGATATAAACAATAACTCATAAATACCTCACCCAAAGGGCATACACAAAATGAGGGCGATTCAGCACTCTCTAATTGAAAGACAAAGCGTCTATTGAAAAGTGGTCCTATGTATACCCAGAGGCATTTGTGAGCGCGATAAAAGGAGAAAAAAAAAAAAGGAGATCCTTTTAAGGTAACAGAATTGTCCTATGAAGATTTTTACGACATAAAACAATTAGCTGCGACGGACCTATGATTACATCGTCAATAAAATTTATGAATGTTAAGGTACTAAAGTCCCCAAAAAAGAATGCCCGAATCCCCGTTTTCTATAAAACCTCCTATGATGATGCTATTTTTAAAGAGCCTTGTAATAAAAAAAAAAAAACGTCCCACGTTAATTTAAAACCTGCATTTTTTTTTAAAACCAAAGGTTTTTTTCGGGGGAAAAAAGTGATCTAATGGAATTAGTGGCAAAAAAGCATATTCCTCCCCTTTTTACAAATTTTTTATGAGGGATTGTAAACAAATGATATTTTTGTAAAATGTTTGTTGCAGTTTTTAAAATCAAACTATTTGTCTTATCCTATTTTGTTACGTTTAATTCTTTTTTTTTTGAAAATTTGAATTTTGCGTTATTTGAATACCATTCTTAAATTAAGAAATTTGTATTTTTATATTTTGTTGTAATAAAAAAAGTCTTTGATTTTGTTTTCTTTTTTTCACGGTTAACCAGTTTTTACATCAAGGACGACAAACATATAGATAATATATTAAAATTTTAACACAAAATATACAATTTATTATCTACAATAATGTATAATTTTTTCTTAATACTCCATAAATTGTTCAGTTTACTACAAGAACGTCATAAATCAGCATTGACTTACATTTTTTGACGATAAAAAACATTGTATCTAATTTCTGTCATTAACCAAACACAATTAGTAAAACTATAAGCCAACCCAAATATTGCGTCAAGATTCAATAATATTCGCATTTTAATTTTTAGACCAATTTAAAAAGTTTAAAGTCGATTTCTGGAAAAAAAGTTATTTTGAGATAGGTCATTATTGCAGCAAATGAGCGAAACGGTTTTGCGATATTGGAACAGATTTATAAACAGAAGGGTAAAAAATGGGTAATTGTCTCGAAAAATTCCCCTCTCCGATTTTGACCAAATTTGGTGTACGGGGTTTTTTGGGGGTCTGATTACGAATCTGAAATATTTTTCGGCAACGTTTCCCGGTTTTATCATCAAAGTTGAGAATCGTAACCTTATTTACATATTCCCCCCTTCTTTTTTAAATTCTTTATTTTTACACTAAATTGGCAATAAAATTTTAAAAACACCTTTTAAAATCTTTTTTTATATCTATTTTACACCCCTTTTCCCCTTTAATTGCAAACCTCCACTTTCATACGCGGGTCGTGGCCGCAACCATGTATACACTAGGGAATCATGGCCGCCCCGCTTGAAAGTGAAGCTTCCAATTTAATGGAAAAGGTGTAAAATAAATAAAAAAATAAGGTTTAAGGTTTTTTATAAATATTGTGTGCCCCCTATATAAAAATCAGAATTTTTCCCGAAAAGGGGGGAAAATAGTATAAGGTTAGTTTATTTTCAACTTTGATGATAATTTTCTCGAAACAAAAGTTGCCGGTAAAATATTTTCGAAATTTGTAATCAGCGCCCCAACCCGTATACCCCAAAATTTGAACGGGAGGCTCGAGACATTACAAAAAAATTTTATACAAATAACGATAACCTTTTCCTGCTTACACTTATGTTTTCGATAGCGAAGATATTCTAAACATCTTAAATGTATTGATACAAAACGAGAATTTATTTACTAGAGGCAGCCTTGCCGTTTGGCAGTGCGAAAGGAAAAAGAATCATATTCTTTTTTTTCTTGCACAAATGATCGTTTTCAGGCGGCAAGAGTGCCTCTAGTAGGTCTATGCTCAAGGGGGAAAATGTTTTATGTTGTAATCCCTACTTACTGACTTTTCAGATTAATGCACGTTTTTGTTCAGATTTTTTAATCCGAAATAAATAATTATAGTGATTTTTTTCAATTATGATTGTGTTACATTGATAAAAAAAAGTTAATTCTTAGATGCCCAAGAATCTTGTTCGGTCGTATTCGACATTTTTAATTATTATTAAATACAACGCATCAATTTGGGAACCAGTACAACAATTCGTGGTTTTTCCATAGCTGTAACATTCAGAACTAGAGGAATTTAAGGAGTTGACAATGGATAATATGTTTTTTTTTTAATTAAGAACAACATCTAAACAAACCAATGTGTTTCACTGGTTCAAAAAACCAGTAACCATGTTTTTAACCAGTGTAATATATATTTTGCTTAAGTCACCCAATTGACGAAGTACGGAACTGGCCGGCGACGAATTTGAAAAATAAAATCGATCTGCTAGTCCGTTCTGCGCATGATTTAGGACCCTAGAGATGACTAGAGCCACGGCGCACCTACATTTTTCACCCAAAAAAATCTCACTTTTGAACCGCGCATCTGATACCCTTTACCGGTCCATATTGAGGTCAGTGGTCCTAAATAACATATTTTGCGGGGGCCGTTGCGGGTGCCGCAAAGCAGGCATACACTGCTCGCTTGTGTGCAGCACTTGCCGCGCTTCGTGCACCAATGGCCCTCCAATCTTCGGCATCAATGGCGACGACGATGATGATAATCTTGACGATGAACTTGAACTATAATTATTACTTGATATTGTCTTGTAAACATTTCGTATATAAAATGTTTAAGTAGCTACAATTCGCCAACACTATCGAAAAATTCCGCAGAGCAATTAACCAAACTATCATTCAAAATCATCCCCAGTGACCTTTGAGGGTGATATTAGGGGCTTGGGGGGGTTTTTTCTGGTTTTTTTGCCCGTGGTGACATTTGATTAGTATATGTAATGAATTCTAAATGTTACTTACGATTGTGACATAATGTTATTTAAAAATCAAATACAAAATTTTTTTTTTGCAATATTCTATGTTTAGTGTATATTTTCAGGAAAATATACTGTTACGATTTTTAGTTAGTTTTTAGTTCATAGAAATGTAAAAAGGGTTGAATTATTTTATTTAGGTTAATAATTTATTCAAAATAGGTTACCTTAGTTTTTCCCTTTTTGACGGCCATTGCCCGGGTTATCCTGAGGCCGCTGGAGACATCCATTTTACGCTTTTCTTACAACCTGTAGTAAAAAAAGGGAAATTTGGTAATTTTTCCACCGGGCCCGGCCGATTTTATTGAAATTTTGTGTACTGGGGTTTTGGGGCGCTAATCAGAATCTGAAGTTAAATTTTGTCGGACACTTTTGGTTTTTGAGTTATAACGCCCCACTCGGACCTAACCTCAAAACTGTTTCAAACTTACCTAAAATTCTTCCTTCTTAAAACTCATTACAGCCAAAATGGAAGATTTATGGAAATACACTTATTATTTTATAGATAAATTTAATTTCATCTTTATTTAACAAATATTTTTAATAAAAATAGAACAAAAAAAATTTTTTTTACTCTTAAAAATGTTAACAAAATTGTCTAGTGATTTGAGACAGTTTTATGTCCAGACACCCGCGAAACAATTGAATTATTTTTATTTTTCGCGATTTAAATTTAAAAAGTAAGCCATTCAATTGTTTCGGGGCCCCTGGCGTACCAACATAAAACTGTCTAAAATCACTGAACATTTTTAAATGTAAACATAATATTTTGTTGTGCTATTTTTATTAAACATATTTGTTAAATGAGGTAAAAACAATTTTATCGTATAAAATAATACGTGTAGGTATTTCCATAAAATCTTTAATTTTCGTAATCAGTTTAAAAGAAGGAGGAATTTTAGGAAAGTTTGTACAATTTTGTGGTTAGGTCCAAGGGGGGGTTATAACTAAACTAAAAGTGCCCGACAAAAGACTTCAGATTCGTGATGGCGCCCCAAAAAACTTTACAAAATTTCAAAAAATCGCGTGGGGCCCCGGGAAGTAAAAAATTACCAGGAATTCTTCCAGCTAATTCCCAGACTTTTCCATTCTTTTCCACTTTACACAAAAGGGAAGAAAGTCCACATGGGTCAGTTTAGTTTTTTCTTTCGAAGAGATAAGAGGTTGATAGACAGTTAAAAGTTAAAGAGTTGTCATAATTACGTTACTTTGATTTTGTTAGTGATGTGAAACGTTTGTAAATGATATCAATAAAGGTGTAAAACCAGGATCCGTGTTTTTATACGGGGTGTCACGGAACAATACTTTTGGGATATAATGAATGAGGACAAAAAAACAAGAAAAATATATTACTGTAATAAATATGAATGTCAAAGTCATTTAGTGAAATCTGTCTTTCAGGAAAATCTAATTCTATGAGGAGTTGACGCTGTTTCGTTATATTGTGCTGACTAAATTTAGGTATTGGCAATTTCGTGAAGAATCGACTTAGTTTTGGTTAGTTGTATCTAGTTTTGGTTAGTTAGTTAGTTAGGTATTTACTATTAATTAAAAATAAATTAAAATACAAATGTACAACTTTAAATTTAGTTAAGCTATGTTAGGACACAATATGACATAACAGCGCCGGCTCTTTATGATAATCTTAGGCATATCGTGTAGCTTTATTATTTTACATGATGCGGCGACGCTTCATAAAAAGACCAGGATCTTCGTAAAAAGACAGATTTTACGAAAAGACTACGACATAAACATAAGTTTAAAAGAAATATTCTTTTACTATCCTATTCACTAAAATTAACAATATTATAAAAACACTGGTGACATAAAAACATTATTTACACTTGAAAGTATCAAAACTTGTTTTTACTGCATAGATGTTACAGAAATTTTAATTTTTGTAAGTGTTTGACCTGCGGAATTTTTTATTATTAGAGATAACCTGATATTCCATAAAATCAACTGAATTTATGGCTTGCCAATCTTCGACAAATCCCTCTGTTTTAAAATTAATGTTGTCTGATAAAACATTAATATTTTCAATTATAATTTGTAAATTATTTTGAAAAAATCGAGAGTTATTACATGATATAATTCAGTATCAATCAACCAGTAACATTCGTAGTCTTTATATTCACTATACTCCAAAAAAGTCTTCGGTGACCAAAGGTGGTACTGGCAATGCCAATGATTTTTAAACTTCTCGTGTGAATAAATTGTCTCAAAACAATGATTTAAAGGACATTTATATGGTCTTAGCGAACAGGAATATTTATGTTTTTAGGTAATTCGGTACACTAACTGAATTTTGACAGTTTGGCCAGTCACAACTAACCATAATTTTACTAAACTCCAGAACTTTTACAAAATCGGTAATTTTGTGCAACTTCTGCACGTGCCTGAAAGGCATGTGTCGCAATAAAAATGACTTTTCGGACAAAGATATATCGAGTCAGTAATTATTTTTTGACAATTAACGCACTTAAAATGTAGAGATATTTGTTTTAACAACTTTGAGAAACCATCTAGGGTTTCTTGCTGCTGTTTAAGCATAAATTCCCTTTTTATTTACAGATATTTTTGTTTGTTTAGATTTATCTCATGTGATTAAATTTAAGCCACCTTCTTTCTAATTCGAGTTCTTTTGCTTGACAACTCAACTTGCTTTAATATAATCTCGCAATGCACCAACGGTTTTTCGTCCAAAATTTAGGACAAAGTATTCCATATCTTTTTCGAATACTCTTTATGGAATTGATATCAAATAATTCATAATCAATTGCAAACAACGCGTCGTTTTGAGGATCTGATGACAAATAGAACTTAACGGCAAACTGGTTTATTCCAAAATCATTTCTGGTTTCCGGGGAAATATTAAGAATTAACTTTTCTTCGGTTATTTTAATCGTAAAAAGAAATATGGAGCTTTTTGCTACATACACCATTCTTTTTGTAAGCTCGCTTCCTACTGTAAATTGAAATGTTCCATCCAGACTCATTTTGCTAGGGTGTTGGTTAATGCAGTGATTAATAATTTGGCACCAATTTCCAGTAAATGAACAAAAGAAGCATTCGTGACTTTCATATTGACATTCCACTTCATGATTGAGAGTTTTTTTGACATCTAATAATGTTGTGCACCCTTCAAAGTGATTAACACATTTAAATAGATAGTGTCTAGCTACGGTATTAAACAGTAAGCTTTTGGAATGCGGAATGTTGTCTTTCGATGAGTCTACATTGCACCGTCCACACAAGATATCTCCGCTTTTATTTATAGTCACTGGTAGTACTGAAAGGTATTGTAAGCAATTGGTGCATACTTGTCGTTCAAGAATATTGTCTGGAAGTGGTTGTCGGTCCATTGCGTTTATCTAAAAAGCACCAGAATAGCTATTTTAAAATAAATAGATAAAATTTCGTTTGGGAATTTAGAGTAATCAAAGAGTTCATTGTTAAAATTATTTTTTTTTTTTTGGGATTTTTTTAAAATGAATGTTTCACTCATTTTTTAAAATTTTCCCCCCTAAGACCCTTTAAAAAAACAAAAATTTTCAGCGGAAATTTCACGTTCCCCAGACAACGTGGTATTTCCACTTACAAAAACAAAAATCGAACCTGTTTGTTTGTATTTTTCGATTAGAAACGTCAAAATCAGTAAAAAGGGGGTCGATTTGGTCATGTACACGATGAAGAAATAGATAAAGAAATTTAAAAAAAAAAGATTTCAGTTATGGGGGTTAATTATGTTGCAGGGGAAAATTAAAAAATTTTATGAAAAAAAAACCTTTTTTTTTTCCCATATTTCTCCATTCAAAAAAAATTCTTCCTAAATAACGCCATGCATAAAAAAATTAAAACCCCCTAATTTTTTTAAAAAAAATCGTGGTATTACATACATACACATATTTTATTAAATTTTGTTAAAAAAAAGAACCTTCATATAATAAAAAAAACTTTTCTTTATTAACAAAAGGGGCACTCATTTAATAGTATATTACATAATATACTCGGCTGCGCCTCGGTCTTTTTTTAAAGCATCTCTCGACAGAAATGAAACACTTTTTCCCAGGTTTTTTGTACTATTTTATTTACAACCACTTTGTTCATTTCCTATTATTTTAAATTGAAATTATGAAAATTGATCCCGGTAATAATTTTTTTGGGGGGGCCCGGGGGGCAATTTTTATCGTTGTCATGGTAACGGGTTGTCAAAGTGTCAATAATACAGTGTAAAGGCGCCTACAGACACACGAACATTTTTCCCCTTTTTATATGTACGCACGAAAAAATACCCCCTATATATACGTTTTTTTTGAATTGCCTACACACGTAAAGAAAATTTACTAAAAAGTTTGTTAATAAACATGGGGACCGTCAGTAATCTTTATTTAAATTTGTTGGCATTGGCGTGTGTGGATAATAAAGAAAAGACAAAAAGGGCTTTTGAATAAACGGGAAAGAAGTAAATGGGTGAAGAAATGGGTTGCAGCGTGATCGATTTTCACATATAAATCTACTGGACGAACTTCGTTTAGAACCGGATGATTATCGAAATTATCTCCCGGGATAAAGATAATATGTATTACTTTTAAAAATTTTGTAACACCACTAATCCAGAAACAAGACACGTGCATGAGGTCTGCCAAAATCACCCATGAAAGATTATCTGTTACCCTTCGATACCTAGCCAGTGGCAGGAATTATGAAGATTTGAAATTTTTTAGTATCATCTTACCCCCCAATCCTTAAATAAAATAATTTGGGGACTTGCAATGCTATTTTTCAAGTATTAAAGGATGAGTATATGAAGGTATGTACTACTAAAGAAAATAATACGGTACTATTAGGGGGTTGCGAGTCCCCGATCTCAAAAAA
>JAHBCN010011517.1:0-28741 GCA_019359885.1 Listronotus oregonensis
TATGATTGCTTTTCTTAAAAATTAAATGAAACTAAAATATAGGGTTAATAAAAGTGTCTTTTTTCTGATTAAAAAACCGTAATTATGCACAATCAATTGTGCATAATTAACGTTGTCGATACCTGTCTTTCATTTCGGAATATCGCGAAAACGGTTCTTACGATATTTTTTAAAAACTAATGCAATAAAAATCAAAGTATTACAAAAAAAAACTGAATTTTTAATCATTTTGTTAAAAGGATTTTTATTTCTGAAAGTTTACATACATATGTCTGTTTGTTATTAAGAAATAGTGTACACTATTTTATTCTTTTTTAACGTAATCGCTTTTATGGAAGGTGTATTTTAGGACCAGGTATGTCCAAAAAGTGTATAATAGTATAAAATATTACTGAATAACAAACAAACGTCATGTGTTGTATACAGTTTTCAATAAAAATAATATTTTTAAGCCTTGAGAAACTCTAACTTTTGGTAAAGCGTATTCGATCTTATTGGGAGCAGCGTTAAATGTGTTCAGAAACTGCATAAGAATTGAAAATAGATTGACTTTAAATTGTGGTCATCCTAACAGATAATAGTATAAAGAAGCATATTTCTCTATAATATAAGTAAAATTTCATATTTATTGCAAAATATACAGTATTAAAATTTAAATATTTTTGAATTAATTCAGCAACTGGAACGCTCTGTGATTGGTTTCAACTTTGGTGACGTCACTTGCAAGTAAATAAATGTAACAAGCTTTGTGTTGTGTATTTTCAGGTGTTATTTTCGACCTTTAACTATCTAAATAACTGTTTCTTGACCATTTTATATAAAAACATATTTCAAATAACATAATTATACGTTTCGTACCTCAAAATTGACATAAATTTTGTGCAAGCCGATAATAGAAACCAACCTGAGATAAACGCATTTATGATTGTGCGTTTCTTTAAAAGTAACGTACTACTATGCTGCAGAACTCAAAAATGTAAAAACATCTGGTAATACTCTAAAAGTATTTATTTACGTGTTCATATTCAGTTTTCAAATCCTATATGTAGGTTATGTTTATGGAGTGTAGAAATATAAGGAGTACCACAGTAAATTCTTCGCGAAACCCATTTTTTATTTTGTGTAATTTTTTATATAAGTTTCAATCTGCAATTCAATAATAATACCGTTAATTATAAAAGGAGAAAGTACCTGCTAACTTGCTAGGTATTTAACTTTAGAACAAACAAAATAATTCTAATCCAAAAGTTAGGTTATACCTAAAAGTTTTTAAGTTATTTAAAGGCGATATTTTCTTGTATATAAATCGGTAGGTATTTAAAGCAGGATATTTGTATACTTACATTATAGTGATCTTCACACATAAAAACATTTAAATGCGATACAAAGCTGTTTGGATCTCTCCGAGCTAATTGTAATCACTTTTTTCGCCTTTTAGGATTTGTTGGGACAGATATAAACAGTTTTTGTGGTGTTATCAGAGAAGTATTGGTACATTGTGGCACTACAGACCATTTGTATACCATTTTAGCTAAAAAATTGAGAAATTATTAACAAATTTCAATGTAATTGCACTCGTTGTTAACTTGTGTACTTGCATATCACGTCATGCGAAACATATGTCGACGCCATTACAGAGACAGCGTTTTTAGCGCATATTTTATAATTCTTTAAAATCGAGTTTTATTAAAAATACAGATTTCCCAGAAATATAAAATGTATTGTGTTTGTTAGGTACCAAAGAATAATTTAAAACGATTTTTCAAAATCAATCAAATAGCCTATTACCCGGGGGCGCTCGGGGGTAGCTCTGCGGAGGTAATTTTTTACTTTTTTCATTACTTTTTCCCGCAAAGCCACCCCCAAGCCCCCGGGGTAATTCTAATGCCAGAATTGAATTCGGCATCCCCGAAAACCACCTAGTAACGATTTTGCGAGAACTGTCACTTTACCGCACTAGTCCGGGTAACTCTACTTACATGTTAGTTACCGCACTAAAAATAGTGCATATGAGTCTACTTACGACACGGTTGTAGATAATAGTATATAACATAACAAGTGTGGTAAGTAGGTTTTTAGCGCACGCAAAGTGAAGTTTGCAAAACGAGTCACAGGCGAGTTCTGCATTCACTTAAGTGCGCTAAAAACGTTTACCACTCGAGTTATGTATTCTATTTTATCTACAACTGTTAGATTTTTAATAATAATAATTTTTCTTTGAGATTTATCTCAATTATACACTAGCAATTAATTAAACCATCAGTTACCTCGATCGGTGTAAGCTAATGACAAAATGACACCACCGCAATAAAAGCCATTGCAATCGGCAGTCGTAAATATAGGGAATGTGAGGAACTCGACAATAACGTTTAACTTTTAGGTATATTATCTGTATGTTAGGTAATTTTACACCTTACCACACTAAAAATACTGTTTGTAACCTTAGTTACCGCAAGGTTGTAGATAAACACTTTTTAAAAGATTAAGAAGAACCCTAGAGGAATTTTAAAAAATATTATATTTTAAATATTTCTTTAAAAAATATTTTGTTTTATCTTTTTGCCACTTATATTGTTTACAAATATCATCATTACATCTTTCAAAAACACAGACTACAGCTTCACAGATTGGTTCTGATATTCATTATATCTCTAGAGTTTTACCTGGATAGGCAAGGGTGTTAAAAATATGTTTCTGGGACCATATATTGCAAATGTGTGTAAAATGTTGCATGTAACGTAAATTTTCGCAACTTTTTTCCTGGTAATGTTGCATAAATGATATTTAAACATTGTCATAAGGTTGCCTTTTAATATCTTTAGGGTGACATTTTTCAAAAAAAATGCATTTATAATAATGATAATGATACGTTTGTTCTAATAATACGTTTTATTGGAATTCTTTGCTGTTTAGTGGGTTGTTACTTAGAGTGTAACCAATGTACTCTTATTATTACTTAAAACATTCTTTGCTTATTTATATTTTTTGAAAAATAACAACTTGCAGCTCTTTTTGCAGTAAGACAACATACTTAAATGAAATACACTTTATTTCCCATCTGGCTCACTCTAACAACGAACCTCATTGGCAGACGCTTGACGTCACATGGGGATACCAAAAGTGTGATGGTATAAAGGATGATCATACTGTCCGGATTTGCGTTATGGTACTTACATAAGTAGAATACTAATTTTAAGATGTATATATATATACCTTTGACAAAAAGATAAAGCTAGATAGTTTTGAGGTACAGGGTGACGAATTTTGATTGTATTTACGGGGCATAGAGAGAAGCGTCAGAGATAGAGCAATTCTGCTTATATATTCTAAGGATACATTTTTAAAATAAATTTAAATGTGATAAAATTTTAAGTCTTACTCGATTTACTTTGGAGATACGGGTATTTAATGAATTTGTGTGGATTTTACGAGGGTGCTGTAATTATTAAAGATAAAGAAAAGCTTTGAATATAGTCCAATCAAGAAGTGTGTTTCCTGCGAAAAATAGTTAGAAGGCTTCGAAAACATATGAGCCATAGCCCATTTGATGCGGACTGCAAATCTGAGAAAGGCGTTTTGAGGATTTTTTCTGCCAATAAAAATTGCAATTGTTATTAACAAGAAACGAAAAAAAAGTCATTTCGATTTTTGATGATAACTCAAAAACCATAACAGATAGCGGAAACTGCAAAAAAGATCCTTAAAGAGAAGGAAATTTCCGATAAAAAAGTCTGAAATCCCAAAGTTCTATCTCCATTATTTATAATTTTAATTTAACTCTGAAAATGGGCCTCCAAGCGACATTTTTTGTTGCGCGCTTGGCGTCAAAATAGAGTACATCACACTAAATAATTTTTTTTCGGGTATTAAATATTAATTGAAAAATTAAAAAAAAGGATGTATTTAAAACACTTCAAAGAATTTATTGCCGGTAAAAAATTAACTTAAAGTTAATTTTTTAACAAGTTAGACAATGGTTAATTAACAAAATTGCTTTAAACGTTCGTCTTTATTGTACATTAAAAAAAATGTTTAAATAATTGTCGTATAATTTTTTTACGTCGTGGAGCTCTTCTTATATATATATACTTAAAAAGATCCGCCATAAAACTTTAAAAAAATGTAATGCTTTGTTTATATTGTTTTTATTACATTAACTTTTACAAAAAAATGAAAAATCAGAGTAATATTGTCAAAGTTATAAAATTATTCTTAACAAAGCATTAACATTTTTTAAACTTTTATGGCGTGATCTTGTTAGGTATGTATATGTCGCAGGCGTATTGAATAATCCGACTTTTTGCAAAAAGACTAGGTCTTTTGCAAAATGCCGGCGTTTTGATACAATTCAATACATTTCTGCAACGAGCCAGGCTATTTTCAGGCGTTTTGCAAAATGACTAATTAAATTCCTTTTGAGAATGACAAAACATTAAATTTAGTCACTTCGAATAATTT
The DNA here is from genome assembly GCA_019359885.1 of Listronotus oregonensis. NCBI lineage: Eukaryota > Metazoa > Arthropoda > Insecta > Coleoptera > Curculionidae > Listronotus > Listronotus oregonensis. The sequence goes on from JAHBCN010011517.1 coordinate 4,459, forward strand.
GTCTTTCTTAAGATTTAAGTTAGAATAAACAAATTATCAGCGGTATCATTTTTTACTGAAATTGATATTGTCCTCAAAAGTAGGGTCATCGGTGATTTCATCCATTTTTTTTTACTTTAAAAAGGTAATAAAACAGAAACAAGTGTCTTGGTTAATCTCGTAAAATAAGAAATAATGCATACATTTTATGTTAGAAAAACTGCGTAAACGAAGGTTCAACGTTTTGTGAAATCTGACTAGTCATTTGTAACAAAAATGACATAGTTGTTTAATCCGCCTATCTCTAGTTAGTCATTTTGCAAAACGCCAGAAAATAGTCAGGCTCGTTGCAGAAATGAATTGAATTATTCAAAACGCCTAGTTTTTTTTGCAAAAAGCCGGATTGTAAAATACGCCTGCAACATATATAAGAAGGGCTCCACGACGTGAAAAATTCATACGACAATTATTTAAACAATATTTTTTAATGTACAATAAAGATGAAAGTTCAAAACAATTTTGATAATTGTTTTTAAAAAAATAACTTTAGGATTTTAACCTGAAATAAATTCTTTAAAGTGTTCTGAATACACCATAATTAAAATAAAAAATATTATTTAATACCCTTAAAAAATTATTTATTGCGGACGTACTAGGTTTTGACGCCGAACGCGTAAACAAAAATGTCACTTGAAGGCCCATTTTCAGCATTAAATTAAAATTATAAATAATAAAGATAGAACTCCATGAGTTGGGCCTTTTTTATCGAAAATTTCCTTTTCTTTAAAGATCTTTTTTGCAATTTCCGCTTTCTGTTATGGTTTTAAAGTTATCATTAAAAATCGAAATAGCTTTATTTCGTTTTTTGTTAATAACAATTTTGCAGAAAAAGTCCTTTAAACGCATTTCTCAGATAAGCATTCCGCGTCGAATGAGCTATCGCTCATATGCTTTAAAACCTTCTAACCATTTTTCTAAGAAACACACTTCTTGACTGGACTATAGATAGTTTTGATGTACAGGGTGCCGAATTGTGGTTGTATTTACGGGGTATTAAGAAAAGCGTTAGAGATAGCTGTTGGCATATTTTAGGACGGATTTTTAAAATAAATTTAAATGAGTTAAAATTTTAAGGCTTACCCGATTTATTTTGAAGATACAAACGTTGTTGAATTTTTGTCGATTTTACGAGGGTGCTGTATATCGGTTATTATTAGAGATAGAGAAAAACTTTGAAAAGCAATATTTTGTAGATTTTTGCGAAGATTCCAGTGTAATGCCTTTTTTCTACAAGTTAAGCTTTTTGAGTTATTACACAAAATTTTTAAATGGAACACCCGATATATTATTTTATCAGTTAACTGCAAATTAAATTACCCGCTTTTAATGATATCCCACACATTATATAAATCAGCTAAAAATATATTTTTTGCAGGGGGGGTTTAATTTAAGTTTAATTTTTTGTGTCAAAAATCTAGTTAAATAAACACGTAAAAAATATTATATTGTAACCAACAAACTATTTTTAATTAAATTTTATCTTATTATTTAATCAAACTACATTATTTAGAAAAATAAATTGACCCAAAATAATTTTTCAACAAACAATTGAATAAAAAAAACTTAAAACTTAAGGTTAAGATGTGCCTTTTATTACAATCGACTCCTGCAAGTGCCAAATTTCATTAAAATATCCAAAGTGGTATTACAGATAATAATAATAAATGATTTATTTAAAAAAAAAATTACCACCCTGTATCTCAAAAGTTAAGACGTTTGGGACATAGGTCCATATAAAGTTTTCTTCTTAAAATGGACCCAAAAATTGCCTCTCTAAATATTGACGTACAATTAGAAAACACCCTGTAGATGTAAAACAAATTACCAATCATGATATTTTATTTTTCGTAAACTGTTGATTTTATCGAGGTCAATTAAAAATACCTTTTTTTAGTTTTAGATTAAAGCTATTCAAAAATAATATTGTTGAGCCTTTATCGTACAGGTTGTTAAAAAAATTGCTATTATTGTGTCAAAGCTGGTCAGTCCTTGCAAAGTAAATAAGCCAAATATGATTTGATGGGTTCATTTTAAGAAGTCTCATCTAGTAACCTATTTACCATTTTTACCAAAAAAAAAATCATATTAAAAAATATTAAATTACGCTTATTATTTTAAAAGTTATTAAAAAAAAAACGATTTCCAGGGGCGTCCGTTATGTACCTGTATCTCCGTAGGAAAGGCTCGTAGAAAAAAAGTTTATGGGAACTTGTCACAATATTTTTAAGTTTTCTATTAGATTCCGAGAGTTTGCCCACATATTCTGGGACACCCCAAAACATATTGTCATATATGTTTTCCTCTATCTCTAATAATAACCGATATACAGGACCCTCGTAAAATCGACAAAAATTTAAAAATGCCTTTTATTTCCGAAATAAATCGTTAAAATTTTAACACATTTAGGTTTGTTTTAAAAATCCGTCCCAAAAATGTAAAAACAGCATTGCTTGACCTCTTGCGGTTTTCTTAATACTAGCCCAGTCAATATACACAAAATTTTTTAAATCTAGAATTTACCCGTCGGGAATTAAAATTTTGGATTTAGATATTTTAACAATAGAGCTATCGATGCAAACAAATTTCTCCACGGGTATTCACCTGTGGTTACCTGTGCACACCTGTATATATCGGAATATTTATTATTTTCATATAACTTTTTAAAAAATCAAAATACAAAAACAGTTTTTAACAAAAGTTGTACCTAACATATTGGGCTACAACTTTTATTTTTAAAATTTTTTTATATCTTTATTTATTATGAAGATAAAGCGATTTTTGAATAGAGTCAATTGTACAGGTATGTAAAAGGTCCCTTTTTTACCAACATTATTTTAACGTAACTCTTTAAAAAATGAAGATAGAGAAAAAAATCAAATAAAATTTATATGTTAATTGGTTAACTAAATCTTTTGTATACTTGTTTTTTATATTTTATTAACTTATGTCGTTATAGCCTAATTATAAATTGAACTATTCTTATAGTCGTGACGTACAAACTAGCGTTAAATTTTCCTATTTAAAAAAAAACAAAATGGAGCCAGTGTTGTTATACAGGAGTTGTAACATACGTTTCGAGCTGCAATGTTTGTTTAAACATTTTTTTTAAAAGTAGTTTGCGTAAGTTACACCTTAAAAATATTAATGCATTCTACTTTATATCGACAGCTAAAGCTATTTTTGTTAATTAATTATTTAAAAAAATGCATTTACGCTTTCAGTGATTATATAGTTAACGTTTAAATAATTTGTTTAAACAAATTAGATTAAAAAAATATTAAAAGCTGTCGGTTTATTTTTTAAAGAAAAAATAATATGTCAGTTAATTTGAAAAGCTATGATTATTTTTTTTTATTCACCGCAATTTTTTAAGTATAAATAATTAGATGATTTTATGTCAGAATTACTGAATGAATAAATTAAACTTAATTTAGAAATTTAACATATTTTTTACATTATTGTACATTAATTAATAAAATACAGACAATTTAAAAAATAAAAAAACATTGTAAAAAAATATTTATTTTTATTATGTTGCGGTACAACTGAAATATGTATTAAAAATAATTCGAAACCATAATGATTTTTTATCATGCTTTATCTTTGTCTTCGAATTGAAAAACCTTATTTTCCGCCTCATTTTCTACATCATCGACTTCTGAATCTTGAGATATTTTCATTCTTTCGCAATTAGTACAGTTTCCAGTTTGACAATATCCACAGTTTTTTAGAGATAAACTTGTGTTAACGGGCACCCTTTTATATCGGTCATCTGTGTTATCGGCCACTTTCAAGCTAACAAAAATTTGCATTATAGGAAATACCGTATATAAAAGCTCTTAGATTATGGACACCCTTATAAAACAGCCACGGCCAGACAAATCTCAATTTTTATAACCTATTTCAGATAAATCAACCTTTTTATATTGGCCGGAAATTCTTTGGGCTAATTTGTATTTTATTATTTTATGATTGTATTCTGCAGATTTTAAAGGTGAAAATACCCAACAATAATATTTATGACCAGGTTCAAATAGCATTAGTGACTTGGGGGATTATCTTCACATTATATTTTTAAATTTGTCTTAAATCAATAAGAATACAGTTATCGTGTTTGGACTCAAAAAGTGTTTAATCATGTCCCCAAAACGAAATCGTTTGCCACTGAAGGAAAAAATTAATGTTATCGCGAAAAGTGAAAAGTACGCTTTGGGTTTCGAAAACTGTAAAGTTTGGCTTTGAAAAATTCCAAATAAATGATATTATCAGGAATAAACTAAACTAAATCGAATGTTTGAAGAAGGTGTTAATTTGGATCAAAATAGGAAATTTCAGAAGTCGGGAGGTTTGACAGTGGATCAAGTGGTCTACAATTGGTTCTGCAAAGCAAGAGGTAAAAATGTTCCAATATATGAACCCTTAATTAAACAAAAAGCACTTAAGGCATCAAGCAATTTAAAAGTGCAAAATTTTGTAGCCTCAAATGGTTAAACAACTGTTACCTGGCAATACTGGCCACCCTTCTATTAAGGCCAATGACCCTTAATTTTATGGTGGCCGTTATAGACAAGTTTTACTGTATAACACGTTTTATTGAAACTATACGGATTTTAAGTTTAAAAACTTCACGTTTAATCGAAGTGCAAAAGAGCCGAAATAGAAAGTTCGATATGTTTTTCTATATGTAAAAAAAACAGTTCGAATTAAATATTATCAAAAAGTAGGTATTAAAAAATAAATCTGCAAAAAAACTATTAGTTCTTATAATTAGTACAATAATTATGAGCTAAAATTGGTGCATACTACGTCAAAATAAAAAGCAATATTTCAAAGTGAATTTTAGTTTAAAAAAATCAAATGTTTATTAAACTGTTGTTATCTGAAAATTTAGGCTTTCTTTTATAAATAATTTCGATTTCATATTTTTCTGTTACAAATTTCTATCTGATATAATTAATCAAAGAGTCGGTGATGGAAATTTTAAGAGAACTTTAAAACATTGCGCATGCGGAGTACTCAAAAATTACTTTTTTAAAAATCGTCTGTAATTTTGTTAAAAGTTGAGATATTGAAAAAAAAATTAAACAAAAGTTGTAGCTTAGATTAGAATCTACATTTTTTAGTTGAATTTTTTTTCATATTTTCAGAATTAAATAAATTTTAATTTAAACAATTAAAAATCATAAACAGTTGCTATTTTTGGAAACCCCAGGTAACATCTCTCGGAGAAAATTTGTTAATATGATAAATAAATGTTTTTAACAATCTAATTGCAGAATTTTATCGCCCAATGGGTTAATTCCGACCCTTATGTGTATATTGACAGGGCTATACCCCGTAAATACAACCAAAATGCGCCACCCTGTATATATTATATTCACATAGTCATCTTGGTTTCAGTAAAGTCCCATGCTTTTGGAATCATAGATTTTTGGTCTTTTTTGACTATTGACCGCAATTTTATAGCTTTTTAAAACTTCTCACGTAAAAGATGATTTTCAAAGAAATCTAACGAAGCTTTTAAGAAAAACAGTAAGCGAAATTCCATGGATGACTATAAAAAATATATTCATATTGTGTTTGTTTCTTAAAGATAATATTGTACACAAGTTAAAAAAAAAAGGTCGAGTCTTTTCAACTAACACGAGCCTCTTGGACAAAGTTGTAGAAAAATTTTCAGGGGTAATACCTCGAGTGCTTAAAAATTACCGATAATTTTCATGAAAGTTGTTATTTATAAGAACGAGAGGAATTTGTATAACAAGCTTGAATGAAAATTATCTGGTTAATTTTTATGCACGAGTGGTATTTAGGGAGAATATTTCTAGAATGGAGAAATATGGGAGTATTATACTATTAAAATGGTTTTTATTCATGCAACATAATTAAAACTATACCTGAAATCGTTTTTTTAATTACTTTATTTATTTCTTTATTGTGTACATGACCAAGTCGACTTATTTTGACTGATTTTGACGTTTCTAATTGACAATACAAACCAACAGGTTCAATTGTTCTGTGTTTGTAAGTAAGTGGAAATACCACGTTGTCTAGGTAACGTGAAATTTCCGCTGAAATTTTTTGATTTTTAACGTGTCTTATGGGAAAATTTATACATGAGTGAAATATTCAAATAAACACGTATATTGAATAAACCGAAGGAGAACCGTTAAGGGTAAATCCTTTACTAATTAATTTTTCTAAATAGTACATAACTTTTTGCTTTACTTCTTACTTCAACTAACATTACGGCAATTATAAGTAAGTTTACCTCAGTAGCTATTGGATTATGGGAATGGGATTAAATGCATTTTTAATAAAATAGTTCATTTAAGAAGCTAATCAGCAGAGCTGGGACAATTCCTTCAAAAAAGGAATCGATTCACGGATCCGGATCCTCGTAAAGGAATCGAACCATCAATACGAATTACGATTTCTTTTTTAAGGACAAAAATAATCGAATACTGGGAATCGATTCCTTCTTATCGGATCACGAATCCGGATCATCTTTAGTTTTTATACTTACGAATGGTAACTACGATACGAATAATACTACATATTCCAGATGATTAATCAAGCGTCATAGATTTTAGCACGGAGCCCGAGCCGCGATATATATAGGGTGATTCATGAGGAAATGTCAATACTTCAGTTACGTAGTTAGGGTCCAAAAATAAAAATAAAAGTCTATACAAATATGGGTCTGCAAGGCCTTTGTTTTGAAATACAGGGTGTTAAAATTTTTATTTAATTTTTCTATTTTTTGAATAAAATAATAAAACAAAATGTATAATTAAACAATATGTATTTTAATTTTTAATAAAATTATTGTTCTTAAACTATGTTCGGCAAAACATAAGACAGGTTTTATAATTTTTAATAATTCCACCGTTTACTTCTAACCACATGTCAGCTCTGTGGTGAACACCCTTTATCTCGGAAACGAAGACTTTGCGGACCCATATTGGTATAGACTTTTATGTTTATTTTTGGACCCTGACTACGTACCTAAAGTATTGACGTTTTCTTATGAATTACCCTGTATACTTTTAGCATCTTTTTGAAGGGCTGTAACTCACTCTTAGCCAAATTAGTTTCTGGTAAATATTCTTCAAATTTGAATAGGTTATTTCTAAGATCAACATGAATCCACCCTTAAATGAAACATTTCTTCTAACTGTATTTTAAAACTTGCGATGCTAGATTTTCATAATAATTTTAAATGTGATTCTTGAGGTAACCTCAAGCGACTTATAAATGGGACATCTTATTGTAATAATTTTACAGGAAATTTTACCAGTACCGTTTAATAATTTCTCTGTTTACGGAATATAAACATGTATTAAAATTTTAAATTCACTTTCGGATGCCACCCTGAATAGAAATAATTAAATGTCCCAAATGAAAAGTCCATCAGGTCTATCTCAAGGATAACAAAAATTATGAAGATCGAGCAATCATAACTTTTAACATAAATGCAAGTAAAGTTTATGCCCGTTTTTGGATACCACACTCTATGGTTACAAAAAATGTTTAATTTAAATGTTGTTTCTCAGGACCTAAAAAACAACATATTTTAGTTAAAAATCACATGTTAGGTGTGTTTCCTTATTTTAGGATCTTAATAGGGAGATGTTTTAAAATTCTTTATTTAATTTCCGAAAATCAATGTAATGCTAATTAAGAATCTTAAGTAAAAATTTGGAAATTTAAAATAAAAGATTTAAAATGAGGGATTTTGGCGTTTATAAAGCAATTTGCCTCAGATTTGGGAATCCTATAAGGATTTTAGGGGGGCTAGGTCAATATTTGAAAATGAAGAATCTTAAGTGAAAATTTGAAATGGCGTATTCAAAATGACGGATTTTGGCATTTGTATCAAATTAGAAATATAAGGAATCGATTTCTTTTTGGAATCGGATTCTTTCAAAAAAGGATCGATTCCGGATCATTTTAAAATTATATAACGAATTCGGATTACGGATCCTATTTTTAAAAAGTAATCGATTCCAGCCTTCGGATCCTTAAAAAGGAATCGATTTCTGGATTCGATTTCAAAAGAAATCGATTCCCACCCACCTCTGCTAATCAGAAAATGTTTGATGTCAAATAAAGTTTAGTATTTAATATCTGTCCTCAACAAATAATACAGATTCTGGGTAATGTTCCCGATTAACCGGGTGATAAAATCTTTCTGCCGTCACTACACATCTTCTTATATCATTTTTCTACGACCGCGCATATTTGTCTACTTTCGTGCACGTATTTTAGTTTGCAAAGTGACTTTCTCGCACTAGTGTGATTGGATCGCTTTTTAATAACAATATCTACCAATTTTGATGCTTATATTTAATCTAGTCTGTCGTATTTATTTTAAATATGCAATTTTCCTTTGAAAATTATGCTAAAGTTTCTGTACAATTTTAAAAATATTATATGTATAACAATCAAACTAGAATTTGTTCTGTATTATTTTTATGAAAATAAAGGTAATTTTCTAAGCCGTCAAAGTTTGTCAAAATATTTTTAAAACTTAAAGGTTTTTAACAATTTTTTTTTATTATGGGATAGTCCACGAAGGCTAAGGCCTAAGTATCAACGTACCGTGGGTGTCTGAAGTGTGGTAATAGGGAGTTTATTTACACGAGAATTAAAAATTTGGAGATTTGGGGGAAAAGGAAAAACTTCTGCGGGTAGCAGGTTCCATAGTCTGGACACTTTGGCGAGAAAGGAACGAACAAACTGTGAAGTTCGTGGCCTCTCAATTGGGATTGTAAAAGGATGCATAAAAGTGGCACTACGTGTTGGTCAGTTGGGAGCTACCAAAGGGAAATTATACTGGCCAACTCTTCTGAGCAGAAGCCGTGAAAATACCTATAAAAGAGGGACAAATTCCCTACAGCTCGTCGGTGGGCAAAAAAGGAAGCTTTGCTGTAAGTGTTGGATCATTAATAAGACGAACACCTCTTCTCTAAATGGAGTCAAGAATGCTAAGTGTTGTAGGAAGACTCCATTACCCAGACATGAGAACAATATTTCAAAGGGGGTCTGATCTGGGATACATAAAGAGTAAACAGATTAGAAGGAGAAAAATACTTTCTGGCTCAAAAAAGAAACCCAAGCTTTTTTGAAGCTGCTGTGACTATGGTTGTAATGTGTTTGTACCAGTTAAGGTTATTCTTAAAAGTAACACCCACGAGATTAAACGATTCTTTGTTCTGCAGAACTTAAAACGGATGAGCATTGGCCGACTTTTTCGCGATAGCGAAGATGACTGTGTTTTGGAGGCATTAAACTGGAGAAGATTTTTGAATTGAAATTGAATGTTAGAGTGGAGAGTACTATCGTCAGCAATGAAAAGGATTCGTTGTGGAAAAGAGAAAATCGTTAATGTGAAGAAGAAACAGACTTGGTGCCAGTAATGAGCTCTTAGACACCCCAGCATTAATTGGATAGAAGCTAGAAGAATGGCCATCTACAATAACTGATATACGTCGATTAGAAAGGAAACTGGAGAGCCAAGAACAAGGCTTAGGTGGAAGACCGTAGGGAGGAAGTTTGTTAAAAAGCCCGTCATGCCTTCTATCTATCTATCTATCTATCTATTGTAGCATGGTGAGTTCCCTCGCTGGGGCCCTGAGCACTGAGGCCTAAGCCCATTATGCTCTACACCAACCCTTAAGCATACACAGGTTCCGTCACCCTGTACTGTCCCTTACGTATGCATTCCTTTTACACTAATATGGTGCTGTCGTTTTGCTTACTAGAGCCCCAACTTCCTCACTAGTGATGCGAGTCCCGTTAGTGTAGGAATCTTCTGTCATTTAGGTCCAGCCATGCCGTACCCAGACATTTCCCCCTGATGTGCCCTAGTGCTGGGCAATCTCTAAGTACATGTATGGCGTCCTCTCTTCCCTCTCCACACCATCTACATGTACTTGTCTCGCTTTTTCCTATCTTGTTGAGATAGTGTCTGTTTCTACAACGCCCTGTCAGTATGCTTGTCAGGTTTCTCATTTGCACCCTATTGAAGTCCTTTATGTTCATCGGTAGGTCCTTCCATAGTTCTTCCCCAATAATAGGCTTTGATTGTCTGGCTTTTGTCTTTTTCCAGTTCTCATCGAACCGTTTCTCTATCCATGTTGCTATCTCTGTCATATCCGTGTTGTAAGAGACTCCCACGGTATATTCAGGTCCGTTGTCCTCAGCTCCCAAATTGGCGAGTTTGTCAGCCATTTCATTCCCCGGGATCCCTTTGTGTCCAGGGACCATTGCAGGGTGACTCTGGCGGTTTTCGTTAGTTTATTAATTGCTTCCCGACATCTATTTGTAAGTTCTGATCTGTGCACTGTATTTGTTAGCGCCCCGATCGCTGCCTTACTGTCAGTACATATAGTTATTTTTCCCCTGTATCTTTATTCAGGCAGTATTCTATGGCTTTGGCTATTGCCATAACTTCCGCCTGAAATACGGTTGCATATTTTCCCATTGTTCCATAGAACTTGTAGTTCGTCCTTTCTACATAGAAACCGAAGCCCGTGTGGCCTCCTTTCCTTGAGCCATCTGTGTATATAACTGTTCCTTCGCTTGGTGTCCCACAGCGTTTGTGAGCCCAGTCATTTGCCGATGCCATGCCACTTGTCATAGGTTAGTGGATTACTGGGGGATGCTATCCTGCTTCATCGAAAGAGCCACAGTTCTCACTTGGCCCATGATGTCACAGTGCCCCCTCCTGGTCCTCCACCGTCCTCCACACTCCAGTCTTAGTGAGGTGGGGCCCCGTAATAATCTCCAGCGATTCCGTCGGAGTAGTGGATGCTTCCCCAGTTATTCCTCTCATCGCCATTCTTTGTATGTGTTTCAGCATTATCTGTGCCGTCTTAAGTTCCGTGCGTTGCCACCAAATCACGGAGGCATACAGTATCCGTGGCCTGATGACTGCTTCGTATATCCACTTCATGACCTTAGGAGAAAGTCCCCAGTCCCGTCCTACGACTCTTCTACAGAGCCATAGCGATCCTGTGGCCTTCTTCGCTACCATTTCAAGATGTGCTCTCCAGTTCAGCTTGTCGTCTAGTATCACTCCAAGATACTTGGCTGTACTGGAGTATTCTAGTTCTCTCTCACCGAACTTCACTTTCCAAAGTACGAGCTCTGTTTTTGATGGATTGGCTTTCAGTCCGTTTTCCTGACACCATTTTGCCACCATTGCCAGCTCTCTTTCCATAATATCCACTATCGTGTTTGCATGTTTACCTTTGACCATAATGGCCACATCATCTGCAAAGGCTTGTATATGTGTACCTCTCCTACTGATTTTCTCCAGTAGTCCTCCATTCATGACCAGGTTCCATAGAAGTGGAGATAAGACGCCCCCTAAGGGCATCCTCTGCTGACCGTAGCCTCAGTTGTGGTATCTCCAACCTCCAGGATGACATTCCTATCAGTTAGCATCAGACGGATCCATCGTATGATAGTCTTGTCGATGCCATGCTTCTCAAGTGCATTACATATTGCCACTGTCGTGGTATTATTAAATGCTCCTTCTATGTCTAGAAAGGCCACTAGAGCGTAGTCTTTCGTATCTCGACATTTTTCCAAGTTTCCAACAAGCTCATGTAGTGCAGCTGTAGTGCCGCTTCCTGCCGTGTATGCGAATTGTCTCTTGTTGAGTGGGGTTTCCTTTAGGTATTTAACTTTTATATGCCCATCTATCATTCTCTCCATCGTCTTTAAAAAGAACGATGTGAGACTTATGGGTCTAAACGTTTTACTGTCACAGTAGTCCGTCCTGCCAGGTTTTGGTATGAAGGCCAGTTTGGTCCTCCTCCAGCTCTTGGGGATATACCCCAGAGCCATGGAAGCCCTCATGACCTTCAACATGGGCAGAGTGAGAATGTCCAGAGCCTTCTGCAGTAGTGCCGGGAATATTCCATCCGGCCCCGCCGCCTTGAATGGCCCAAACGATCCCACCGCCCACTCCATCCTCCTGACATTGAGGATCTCTGCTGCCAGCTTTCAACATTTTTCTCCTTCCAGTCTGCGTTCTCCAATTATGGCTTCATTGTTCCTTCCTGTTATGTGACACCCAGGGAAGTGTGCTTTCAGAAGGACTTCAGCTGTCTCTCCGAAGTTTTCTGTATATGTTCCATTCTCTTTTCTGAGTGTTCCCAGTTTTGATTCTGGGTCCGACTTCAGAACCTTTAGCAGTCTAGATGTGTCTTTGGATGTCTCTATGCTTCCGCAGAAAGTCTTCCAGGTTTCTTGTTTCGATAAAGCGATTTCCTTCTTGTAGGTTCTGAGAGCCTCGTGATCGAGTTCCTCATCCTCTGGAGTTTTGGTTTTCTTGGCCTTGTTGAGCCTCTTCCTAGTTATTTGCCTCATCTTAGCGAGTTTCTGGTTCCACCATGGTTTTTTTCTTTGCTTTGCAGTGGTCGCTGGGCAGGACTCATGGTAGGAGGCTATAATAGCTTGCTCCATATGTCTCACCGCGATCTCAATTTGCCTAGCTGTTCCGTACCTTGTCGGAAAGGTCGCCATCCGCGTCCTAAGTTTATCTCGATATTCCTCCCAGTTCGTGTGTCTCGGATTCCTAAACACTTTCTCCTTTTCTCTCTCAGACGAGAGGTCAAAGAGTATGTGCTTGTGGTCCGAGAGTGAGGGTTCATTCGAGACTCTCCAGTTTCTGCAGTCATCTTCTATGCTCCGTGAGCATAGGGTCAGATCTAAGACTTCTGTTCTTATTCTATTCTGAAAGGTGCCCACCGAGCCTCTGTTCAGAATCTCCAGATTCGTACCCATAAGATATTCCAACAGGTCTCTTCCTCTTTGGTTAATGTTTGTGCTCCCCCACACCGTGTGGTGAGCATTAGCTTCCATACCTAGAAGAAGATCTTTGCTATTATTCTCGCACCAGCGCACCAAACCCTCAAGTTCCCCAGTAGGTGCGTCACTGTCATTTCAATTCTTTATTATTACCTTTATTACTTACTTTTACCACCACCGAGGTGAGGTCCAAACTGCATTGGTCAGGAATTAACATTGCTGTTACTCCCTTCACCACAATACAGGTCCTTGGTCTGCCCAGGTTTGGAGTCCTGAAGATGACACCTTCTCCTCCAAGCCCTCTGATGATACCAGCATGTACCCATGGTTCTTGTATAAGTACCACAGCTGTCTGCCACTGTGCCAGAACGGCAGTAGCGGCTTTACTATGTTGCAAGTTTATCTGAAGACATTCTATTTTGTTTTCTGAGCCCATCAAGAATGCAATGGGCTCAGTTTTTAATATCTTGTGGAGGTTAAGTTGGCCCTACTTACGATTGAGTGTGGCCCCCCTCCTCCACCTGTACCGCCTCAGCGTTCTCCCCATCCCCTTCAGCTTGGAAGGCCTGTTCCAGCGCCTCCGCGAGCCGGGCAGGAGTGGCAATGGCCTTGAGTTCCGTCTCAGCCCTCTTCTTCCCGCCCTTGGGGTTCTGTTGGACCTGACTGGCTGCCACGTCCTCCTCTTTCTTCTCCTTCTTTTTTCCTTTTGACGTCCTGGTCCCCCTTATAATAAAAGAGGGCCCGGGACATACCCAGGTGTGGCTTTCCCTTCAGGTGGTCCAGGGTCTCTAAGGATTTAGGATCCACCCCCAGGAAGATTCTGCCTCCTCGTTCGTCCGGTTTTTCGACGGAATACACCGCCCATCTCTCCGTGTGGAGTTCCTCATTTTGGCTCTTGAGGAGCTCCAGCACTGTCCTTACTGGTGGCACTGGGTTGGGAATGTGTGCCACCACTCTCTTTAACTGCAGGATTGAGCTAGCCTCCCTGCATCGGAGGTCAGCCCCTTCCCACGGCTTCAGACCGGCAACCAGTCGGCTGACTCCCGGTCTGCACAGATTGTGATACAGGCCCCTTCTCGGAGCACTGTATCATTGAACTTGGGCTTGCGCCCGTCCTTGATTTTCAGGATCTCGGCCATCACCGCCTCCTGGATCCTCCACATCTGTGCCTCGCTCAGCCCAACATCCGGGTAGCCGTTGGGAACAACAGCCACCCGGTTCGAGCCGTGCGCGGCGTCCGAGTACGAGACTCCAGGGGCCGTGCGATCGAACCTCCCTTTCTTCGCGTCTCTTTTCGACGTCTCTTCCGGGGTGCTCTCGTTGGAGGCCCTGCTACGTTTGGCAGAGCCTTCCTTGCCTCCCGTGTTTCCAGCGAGAAGTCTTGCCTCGCTTGAAGAGCCCCCTGAAACAGGGTTCCCCTCATTTCGGGCCTTCCTTCGTCGCTTCTTTTCCGCCCCGCTGACGTTTCTCCTCCTACGCATCGGTCTGAACGGCTTCTCAGAGTCCTCATTAACTGTAACAGATGTCACGTTTGAAGCCTCAGATCTGCCACTCTCCGATCCGCGATCCGACTCAATAGTCACGGTTTGCCCTGATTCAGAGCCCACCTCCATTGATTTAGTAATTTCAAGATCCAAGTTCCCCTCAACGGAGCCCCCAGATCTAGCCTCTTGCTGATTTTTTTTTTTATTGTAGTTTCCATTTTGTTCCCACGAGTAGCTAGGGAAATAACGGTCCACCCATACAGAGCCCCGCATGTATGGGTAAGGCTAGTTACTCAGGGAGGTCGCCTGGTATCCCTGAGGCACCGTTTGCGACAGCTATGCCCCGCTGCCATTCAGCCCTCGACACGGTTGCGCACATCTTAGCTTGGGCGCAGTGTTAGCACTCAAATGAGGCCAACTACCCGAGCGCCTACTGCGATTGGCCACTCGGTGGACTGCTTCTTTGTCGCTTCCAGAGCCTCCCCGTCATGCCTTACCGGATCAAGAAACTCAAGGGACTTGTCCCAGGTGTGTGAGACAAAGGAAAGAAGATCAGCTGTGGATCTTTTGTGACGAAATCCATACTGTCTGTCATGTAAAATTTTCTGTTTTTCCAAAAACTTCAAGATTTGAAAATTAATAAAATTTTCAATTACTTTGCAAACAACAGAAAGAAGAGATATAGGTCTATAGTAACAAGGGAGAATTTTGCATCCTTTCTTGGGGACAAGTTGCACACGTGCAGCTTTCCAGCTCTCCGGAAAAATGGCCGAATCGTAAGAGATTAGAAAGAGGCAAGTTAAGATGGGTGCAAGCTTGGCGTACTTTAATATTAATACTACTAATAATACCTAATTTTAAAATGTGTATGTGGGTAAAATATAATTTTGTTACTAAAGCAATAAATCTTTAAAAGTTAGTGCTTTTTGTTAATGGGTTTGAAGAAAAATAATGTTTCTAACTTTTGCGGAAAGTGTCTTTCCCGCACTCGAGTGCTTGCTCGAACTCCGCTACGCGTCATTCGGGCAACGGCAATCGCGTGCGGAAAATATCACTTTCTGCACTTGTTAGGAAAACTACTATTTTATCGCAATCCGATTTCTCATTGCTCTTAGCAGAAAAGTTTTGATCTAAAATAGTAAACTTGTATTTCTCTAGTTTTTATAACTTAGTAATTAATACGATTAACGGTTTTGTATTTTAAAAATAATTTAAAAAATAAATATAAATTGACGTAGTAGAAAGTGTTAAAAAGCACATGGTTGCATTTAGAATATCATCTAAAGTAAAAAAAAATCATACAGAGTGTCATATTTAAAAATCTAAAGATATTTCAATTTTTGATTAGACTAAAGGTTGATTAAAGTGTGGGAACTTGCTAAAAATGCAGTTTTATTTCGGTTTGTAACCAAAAATGGTTACAAGAAGTAACGAGCAATTTCCCAGGGACACCCGTTATATAGTGAATGGGTTCCGTTGTTTCTTTTGAGCTTGCTGATTTCCAAACATTTTAAAGAGATGCATTTTTAAAATAAGTGTGTTACTTTTGGTTTAAATTTTAAGTTCGATAAAAAGTAACCGCAAATTTTGATTATTTTTTAAACATTTGTAACTTCGATTGGAATTAATAAAATGCAACGTTTAAAAACTCAAAATTTTTCTCTGGTATAAACTTGTCAAAAAATGGTATACATCCATTTAATAACACATCAAAAGTAATCTGGCAAGTAGTCAACTTGAATATGGGAAGGATTAAAACTAATAATATACACTCTAATGTAAGTCATGATAATGTTTCATTAGTAGAGCCTCTTGCTATTGGCAATTTATTTTGTGATTACTTTGCCAACGATATTGAGACTAAGCTTGCTGACCTTGATAACATTGACTTTGATTTGAACTTGCGTGGCTCTAATCTAAGGTCCATTTACATGCCTGAAATAACTATTGATTATTTTTTTAGCAATGAATGATCTAAAGAATATAAAAGCTTGCTGTAGCAATGATGATTTGCCAGTTTTTGCACTTTAATATCTTTGGGATGTAATGAAATATCCCCTTTGCTTTCTTTAGAATCTTTTTCTTAAAACTGGAACATTCCCAGAGAGATTAAAAGTTGGTGAAGTAATTCACTTTATAAAAAAAGGGACAAAGAACTAATAAAAAACTATAAAGCTATTACAGGTTTATTAACTTGTTCAAAATTTTTGAAAAAATACTGAGCTCTAGGTTCAGAAAGTTTTTGGCTGACAATAGGTTAATATCAGCATGGCTTCTTGTATGACCACTCAACAAATACAGCTGCTTATGACTTTGTTGTTTATTTATTCCTCCCTAGATAAAGGTCTCTACACCATTGCCTTGCTTTTTAATTTAACTCAAGCATTCGACTGATAAAGGGTCACATTCTTGTTAAAGCTGACAGTCTAATTGGGGTGGTATTAATGATCTCTTACATTCATTTCTTAAGAACAGAAGAATTCGGTCAAAATAGGCTCAGTGTCCTCTGAAATTAGGGAACAAAAACCTGGTGTTCCCCAGAGTAGCGTTTTATCTTCCTTGTTTTTCCTTCTATTCATAAATGATCTAGAGCAATTTCTTTCTTTAGGTGAAAAAGCATCTTTAATTCTGTATGCAGATGACGTGTCCATACTGGTCGCGGATCCCTCAGTGGACTCTCTCGTCAGACGGGCTAACCAAATAATAGAATGCTTCAGTATTTGGTGTACGGGTAACAAACTTATTGTCAATGAATCCAAAACCCAATATTTAATGTTTTATAAAAAGCGCCTTGTACCACATTTTTCTCTTAAGATGAAGGGCTCTTAGATAGAGAGGGTTACACGTCGGTTTCTGGGCTTGTATGTTGACAGTGAGCTTTCATGGTCAAACCATATAGATTATGTAGCAGGAAAACTCAACTCAGCTTATTTTGCTCTACTGAATTTAAAAAATGTTTTGTCTAATAAACAGCTTTTAAATGTTTACTATGCCCTCGTTTACAGCCACCTGAAATATATGATTCTTTACTGGGGTCAGGCTACTGAGGTGACACGTATTTTTATTCTCCAAAAAAGGATAATCAGAAAGTAATTTTCAATGGGCCCCTTGGACTCATGCAGGCCGGTCTTTGTCAGTAAGAGGGTCTTAACTTTACCATTCATTTTTTATGGAGGCAGCGATGTTTGTTAAGCACTACAGTGATAAATTTCCAGCAGTATTTACTGTTTATGCTTATGGTACAAGAAATAATGGTGATATTTTAATAGCTAATTTTAGACTCCTAGCTTATCGGAAAAGTCTTTTTTGTTTTTTTAGCACTGCTTTTAATAAGCTACCTGAACACATAAAGGAAATTAATTCACCCAGAAAGTTTAAAAAATCACTGCTGTGCTATCTTTTTGATAAATGTTTTTATAGTGTTAATGACTTCTAAAATTTGTTTGTCGCGCTGTGTATTGTAAAATCTGAGCTTTTACTTTTGTTATTATTGTTTTTTTTTGTATGGTGGTTTTGTTGTCATTGTCATTACTGTTATTTTTTTAGGCTAGTATATACATTTTTTGTAAATGTTAGTCAATATTGTAACATACCCGCATTGGTGTTTTTTTTTAATCTGTAGTTTGTAGATTTGAGTACTTTTGTAGATTTTGAATATTTGACAGTATTAATACTTTTGTTAGTCTTATTAGTGGAAATAAATAACCTAACCACAACTAACCTCCTTACTTTTACAATACGGATTAAACTGGGCCAAAAAAATTAACTGTTTTTTTAAATGGAAATCCGAAAATATTATTCAAAATAATTGAAAAAAAGTTATCGTCAAAATTTGAGCCCTTAATTTTAATATAAGGAGGTCTATCATCGCGAATTTAAATTTTTTAAATCCGTACGCAGCTTTCGCTGAGATCTTTTTAACAATATATTGCTGAAGATATAAGAAAAACATATTTTTGTAGGAAATTAAACTCTTTACAAAAAAGATCTGATTGAAAATTTTCGTCCGACAAGCAGTTTTCACGTAATCTTGCCTTGAACATTGATCCGGTTTTACGATTTTTTTTTAATTTGGAATTTTGTAACAAACTGATGCACTGAATTCAAGGTTAAAGTTTGGGTTAAACTTCATTTATTGTTTTTTGCTTCTGAATAAGTGAAATTAACGAAAAATATAAAGAGACCTTTTTGTTGAGCATTTAATTTCACATAAGTTAATAAATCGTTCCTTCTTTCGAGCAAATTGGTTCATCAGTTACAAATTTCTTGACAAATTTACAAAGTTAAAAAATCAAATCTTAAAATCGAATCAATGTTCAAGGCAAGATTACGTAGAAACGGCTTGTTGGACGAAAATTTTAAATCATATTATATTCATATGTATTTCTTATGTCTTTCAAATATATATGGTTGAAAAGATCTGAGCGAAACCTGCGTACGGATTTTAAAAAATGGAATCCGCGATGAGAGACCTCTTAATATTAAAATTAAGGGCTCAAATTTTGACGATAACTTTTTTTAGTTATTTTAAATAACATTTTTGGAGTTCCTTAAAAAAAACATTTGATTTTTTGGCCCAGTCTTTTACGCACCTGCGAAAGAAAAATTAACTGCTACCGTCCAATGAAAAAAATCTGTTTACATGCAGTTACGTTCCGAAGTATTTTTGCCTCCTGACCACAAATCCATTCTCAGTTTCTTTCTACCACTTCTCGGCCTATAGCAAATTGAAAAATAATGCATTTTAAGAAGTGACTGTTTGTCTCGTTAATACGAATTCGTAGTTAATTTGGTTATATTAGCCTTCAGTCTACAGCAAATTTCTAAACATTTTTAAAAATATGAAGAATTTTAAGAAGTAACAGGATTCTCACGCGTGAATAATGCAGGAATAAGGGAGGTAGCTAAGAGAATATATGGATTTTAGAGCAATAAGTCTTACTTTTTACACAAGTTGAAGGGGGAGAGAGAGATAGGGAAAGCAAAAAGGGAAGAGAAAAAGGGGAGAGAAAGGGAAGGGATGAGAGAGAAAAGAGAGAAGGACGAGTAAGAGGGGGGCGAGAAAGAGGGAGATCGAGAGAGGAAAGGAGGGAGAGGGGAGAAAAAAGAGAGAAGAGGCCGCCAGAATAAAACAGCTGCATTCTCGTTGGGACAGGAATCTATTTTCTTTTGAGTCCACAAGATGAAGTCAAATAAACCTTTGTTTTTAATTAATAGTAAGAGAAAGGTTAAGGGAAAATTATTTTTAATGTACTTTTCTTTAACGTTAAATAAGTTTTTGTTTTACTCCATGCTAAAATTTATATTAATGGAAAAATTTCTTAAGGAAAAATAATTAAAAATCATGTAAGTACTGTAGTGTTTAGTCACTTTATGACAAAGCAAATTACAAATACATTAGCAAGAGCATAAAAACCTAATTTAAAAACTAATTATGTGTATTTCACATTTACAAATAACGGGCAAAAATTTAAATTTGTCCCTTCGAATTAAAAAAAAAAGATTTCCGGTAAATGTTTGGAAATTGGTTTCCTGAGACAGTGATAGTACTTAAGTCTTTCTTATTAAAATGTATACAAATATAAGAGAGCCACCATTCTTGCCTGCGAAAATAAAGTATTTCTCTTGTTATTGATTTTTAGCTAAAAATCTGTAAAACTTTAAATTTTTCTGAATATTACTGCAAACCCTTTATTGACGCGTTTTTTGTCATTAGACACGAAAAAAGATTTTCGGGACTAGCCTTTGAAGAAACTTTTTGTGGGCTTGAATTTTTAAAAGTCTGGCTTTGTCAGAGGACTTAGAAAACCACGGCTTGTGATTTGCAGTTAAGGGCTTCTTTTTGGTAAGGGAAATGTAGGTCTTAATGCCTGGTTAAATTATTTCCATAAGTTGTTTATATATTTTGAAAGGATTGTGAGTAGAAAAGCAGGTAATCCTACCTTTGTCACCTACCCCAAGGGTAGGTGGCAAAGTTGTAGTGCCAGACGGTTCGCGGCGACATGCATTCAGTTGCCTCAGAATATCTTGAGTATGATACGGTTATCATTTAAAACCAAGTATTACCGCGCTTAATAACGTAGAATTTTCGGTAGTTCACCTAAAGTCAATGACTAAATTGCCAACTTTTATTTATAACTTATGAAAAAAATTTAAATAAAATTTGTTGTGAAATTCCCACAGCCCCATCACTGGGGCTCTTTAATGACGTTTCTATATGACTTACGGTATTCTCCCGCTTACCACATTTTAAAACTTCCGTGATATTGCCTTATAAATAATGATAGAAATTGTTAAAAATTTGATTGTAAATATGGTATTCAAATCTGCACACCTTTTGGATTTATGTACGTCTGACTTCTTAACGATATGATTTGAATCAATAATGACATAACATAACAATGTTTAAGCAAATTTTATTTGTACTTAGTATTTGTCTTAAATATTAATATATAATAGGTTTCCCAAACTAGGAAGCGCATTGGTCAAATATTTTTTATTTCAAAAATTTTAAAACTAGATCTATTTTTAGTGCTGTTAATAAAAAAAATACACGATTTTTTAGTTGGGGGCCTACCAAAACAAAATATTTCATTTGGACCGTTAGTCCATCGAAAAAAAAAGATACTTATCGTAGCAAGTATGTCCTTTTAAATATTAAATATTGACTATATGCGGATTATTTATTAATAGATTTTACAGGATGGTTACGGTTTATTAAATAGAAAATATACAGGGTGTCCCAGAATATGTGGGCAATCTCTCGGATTCTAATAGAAAACCTAAAAATATTATGACAAGTTCTCATAAACTTTTTTCCTACGAGCCTTCCCTACGGAGATCTTTTTTAATATGATGGTTACTAGATAAGTCTTTTTAAAATGATCCCATTAAATAATACTTGGCTTATTTAGTTTGCCAGGGACGGACTAGCTTTGACACAATAATAGCAATTTTTTTAACAGCCTGTATGATAAAGGCTCAACAATATTATTTTTGATAGATTTAACTTAACAAAAAGCATTGGTTGGTTGACCGATAAACTGTTTACGAGAAATAAAATACATGGTTGGTATTTTCATTATACAGAGTGTTTTCTAATTGTACGTCAATATAAGGAGGCTTTTTGGGTCCATTTAAGCTTTATGAACGTAGTCCTAAAGTCTTAACTTTGAGATACAGGGTGGTATTTAAATAATTCATTTATCATTAATACGCAATGTTATTAGATATTTTAATAACCTGCATACATGTCTATGTATCAAAAGCATTTTGTGTACCACTTTTTATTGCCAAAGAAGGCAGGTCAAATTTTACGAACGCCACTGGTGGAAATAAAAACAAAATGTGGTACACTAAAAAATTCTTTTTGATACATAGTACATGTATGCCAAATTTTATTAAAATATCTAAAGTGGTATTACAGATATTAATAATAAATATATTTTTTTGAAAATTTTACCACCCTGTATCTCAAAAGTTAAGATGTTTAGTACATACGTTCATATGAAGTTTTTTTCTTAAAATGGACCCAAAAATTGCTTCCCTAAATATTGACGTACAATTAGAAAACACCCTATATAATGTAAAAAAAATTACCAAGCATGATATTTTATTTCTCGTAAACAGTTGATTTTATCGATGTCAATTAAGAATACCTTTTTTTGGTTTAAGATAAAAGCTATCCAAAAATAATATTGTTGAGCCTTTATCATACAGGCTGTTAAAAAAATTGCTATTATTGTGTCAAAGCTAGTCCGTCCCTGGCAAACTAAATAAGCCAAGTATTATTTAATGGGTTCATTTTAAGAAGACTTATCTAGTAACCATCATATTAAAAAAATATTAAATTACGCCTAGTATTTTAAAAGTTATTTAAACAAAAACGATTTCCAGGGGCGTCCGTTATGTACCCGTATCTCCGTAGGGGAAGTCATAGGAAAAAAGTTTATGGGAACTTGTCATAATATTTTTAGGTTTTCTATAAGATGCCGAGAGATTGCCCGCATATTCTGGGACACCCTGTATATAGAATGTACTAAAAAAGTAACCATCTTGGAACAATTATACTCAGTATACCATCTAATCTAAACCAAACGAAATTTAATGGAAAAAATCCTACGGAAACTTATAGGCATATGTGAAGATAATATTTTAAGGTCCAAGCTCGACTTTGGTTTTTGTTAATAAAAATATGAGTTTAAGAACAATCGTACTTAGTATGCCATTCATCCTAAATTATTGTTTTCGAAAGGTTATTAAGATTTAATAAATTTTATGGAATTTCGAACAAGTGTACCCAGTATGCCTTATTTTTTTCCAGCAAATAATTACAAAAATAAGTTTGAATTCCGATAAGACAGTTAGGTATGTCATTAAAACCTAAAAATAGTTAATTTAATTTTGTAATTTATTTAAATCCATGATATTACTCATGCCCTCGTATATATCGATTAATTGCCCCAGTGTGCCCTTCTCCTTTCTACTAAATAATAAATAAATCGTGATTTTTAAAAGACAAATTAGACAGGTAACTAGCATTAAAACTAAAAAACATTAACTTAAAGGGTAACTCAAATTGAGTTTCCACATTACAATCTAAAATATTTTTGATATGCCACTGTATTTGTCAAGGGCAACGTAAGATTTCTACCCTAGGAAGTTTAACAAAAGCAGGCATGGAGCAATATACGCAAGAACAACGTATTAAAATTATTTAAGCATATTATGAAAATGGCCGATCGAGGAAAAGTGCATTTCGTGCTTTACGTGAATTTTTTGGAATAATTTGGAATCTGGTCCAAAAATTTAAACAAACTGGATCCGTAGCTAACATTAAAACCCCTCAGAATGCTGGTAGAGGTTGTTCGGAACAAAATATTGTCATTGTTCGGGAAAACGTGGTCGAAAATCAAAGCACATCGATTTGTCATTAACCGCTATATTCCACTACACAGTGAATTTTAGCAAAAGATGCAGTTACACCCGTACGCGTTAAAACATTCTGCAGCCCAATCTAGCCCTAGCCCAAAAATCTGACCAATCAAATTCGATGTGGCTATTTTGAGTGGCATAATGTTACTTAATTAACACATTTTGCCATCCAATCTAGCCATAGCTCGAAATTATTGCCAATGCAAATTCGACGTGGCAATTTTGAGTGGCATAATGTTAATACACGTCTTAGATCAGGGGTTAGAATGTCGAGACGGCCTGCCGCAGTTGTCTGTTAGACATGCCATTTGTTTTGCTTATTTCTCGCTCGCATTTGAGTCATTTTTATGTTAAATAAATATTTTTTCATGATGGATGCCATAAATGTGATACTACTAATGATACTAATGTGAGTAAAAACACTTATCGTGCAAACTTGTTGCACAAAAATAATACTTCTAGAACTTTATAGGTCCCACCAAAAAAAAAAAAAAAACGGCGACATAATTTAGCAGAAAATGTTTGAAAAAACCACCCCAATGCCTTAAAACATGGCACTGTACATTATTTTTTTAATGCTATTTTTCGTGATTCATTATTATTGGATTAAGGTAAACCAATATACGTTTATTTTATATATTTTTTAATATACATCTATTTTATAAGTATTTATAATTTTTTTTTTACCTCTAAAGTGTTAATGACCTCTATTTTCTAAGGATCCAATCAATATTTTTCTTAAAATATCAGGGGTAAAGGACACTTAAAAGGGACGATATTTGACATGCAAAAAAAACATGTAAAAGCATCTTTTTTTTTTAAAATATTAAGATTAAAGGGAGCTCTGAAGGAACCGTATAAAAGCGGCAGCTTTTTTATAGGATTAATAAAATAAAATATCCATGATGGCAGAATAATCCCAAATATAAAGGGGTTGTTGCATTAATATTAGTTATATATGCAAAAAATAATACCATATACTTAAAAATTCTAATTGCCTA